>CM059194.1:53528075-53749080 GCA_030323885.1 Branchipolynoe longqiensis | reverse complement strand
TAGCCTCACATAGTTCCACCTTTTATTATACTTGGTCAAAGTTCCTCTTTTAATTAGAAATTAATACAATTTTATATATTTAACCTTAAAAATTTATTATCTCAAAAACAATAACATGTATATATAGCCAAACTGTTTTTGGAGTTGGGCTTGTAATTTCAACGTCTACAGGAAGGAATGAAAATAGTGCACCCTCTGCATATTTTTAAATTTCGCTGCCAGTATCTACTAATACACAGTACAATCCCGTTAAACCAAGCTCGGTTAAACCAAACAATCTGTTAATCCAAACTTTTTTGGCGGCCCGGCAAAATACTACCATTTATCATATAAAAAAGTTGGTTAATCCAAAGTATCGGTTAATCCAAGCAAAAGTGTCGGCCCCAGGCCACTTCCGGTACATGTAAACCAAACTTTCATGTGGTTTTAAGGTCATCTGAGACTTTTTTATATGATAAATGGCAGTATTTTGCCGGGTCGCCGACAAAAGCTTGGATTAACGATCGTTTGATTTAACCGAGCTTGGTTTAATGGGGTTAAACTGTATATACATAAAAAAACAATAATCATAGTGTCCATATACATTGTATATTACATTCATAATGCACCTGCAGTTTTGCTAAAGCCAAGTCAAAGTCAAAGTCAAAGCTCGGTTAAACCAATTATCAGTTAATCCACTCCTGTACTTCAAATCGCAGTTTATATTTCACTCATCTTCTGATGGTAAGTTTATATAAGCTTGTGTCAGGTTTACATCTAATCCTTCCTCCTCTGGGTCAATACTCGTCTGAGAGAGGCTTGGGGGCCTTACACCCAGTCGCGACCAGTCCTGCTTAAAGTTGCATAGTCCGATAAAAGCATAACGTGGTGTTTTCTGTGGTGGAGTGGTTAGAGTGTCTGACTTTTTTATAGGTCGGACTCCTAATCTGAAGGTTCCCCGTGCCCCCACCTCCCCCCACTATGCCAATTTGGATTTCCACTGCTTTTATAACTTACAGCGTCATCAAAGGCCGTTTGCCCTCATACCATGTGTATGTGGTATGGGAGGTTAAAAATCCTTTGGGTTGGTAAAAGTGTAGGCTCGGGCTTTCTATCGACAAATTGTCAATGGTGAAAACAAGTATTCAGACTTATCCATGATAGGCAGCATGAAACTTCAAGAAAAAAACGGAAAAAACAACAAACAAAACATTTTCTAAAGGAAAGCACTTATTTAGATTTAAACCTACATATCCAACTTACATGCGGATACACTTATTAAGTATGTGTTAACTACATAGAAGGTCAATTTAGTAGAATATGTTAATGATGAAGCCTATCAGATCAGAATATTCACAAGCACACCAAATTAATCTTAATTGTTTACGGTTCAGATCTATCCGAAGTTAGTAATTTTAAATTGTGGTTACTTCAGACTAAACTATGGTAGATTATAGCCGTCAACCTACTATTCTTATCTCAGAAAATATCAGAAACTCAAAACCATCGGACTATGCAACTGGGCGCTGTGGTCAAATCGGTAGAGCGCAGGCTTCCCATTTGGGAGATCGGGAGTTTGGTTCCCAGTCGAGTCAAACCAATGACTTAAAAAATTGATACTTGTCACTTCTTAGCTTGGCGCTCAGCATTAATCTGTTAATAGGATAGGGCAAGGGACTCGTTAGCTCAGTGTCAGTTTAATGTGACTGAGTGGGATATTGGGTTAGGGTTCTGGTGGCCTGATCTTCTTGTGGGCAGCACTATAAAGTTGCCAGGACTGTGCACTGTCACAAGTCGGTACCCATCCTGATATGACCTTAGATGTTGCCAGGACGTAAACCTCCCAACAACCAACCATCCTACTATGCACCATTAAACTGCACAAAATTGCCATGGAAACATCTGGTGAATGTCGTCCTAGTGAGGCAGTCACAACCTGGCACAAGTAAAACAATGGTTAAAGGAAACTGCCACATCAGCGTGAGCATTCCTCAAGATCTCGGACAAGTCTTGACCGTTTGACCTTGCAGGAGCCTGCTGATCTTGGCTCCCAATACGCCCACACAGCGTCGAGGTCAGGACGCAGCAGAAGGTCGAGTTCAAGGTTAAATTGCACCGCGACATTTTGTTTGTGTTGCTATGTTCTTATGTGTACTGCTACTGCTCTGTTAACATTGCTGCGTCAATTTTAGCATTTCAATTGTTCTGTTTGCATTGTCACGCCATTGTGTGTTATTCAAATGTTCTATTTGTTTGACCGGGCGCGGTGGCCGAAACGGTAAAGCACAGGCCTCGCATGCGGAAGATCGGGAGTTCGCGAGTTCGGTTCCCGGTCGAGTCAAAGCAATGACTTAAAAATTGATACTTGTCGCTTCCTAGCCTGGTGCTCGGCATTATTAGGATAGGGCAAGGACTGGTTAGTTCAGTGTCAGGATAATGTGACTGAGTGGGATATCGGGTCATGGTGCCGGCGGCCTAATTTTGCAGTGGGTCAGCACTATAAAATCGCCATGAGTGCATTCTGTCACAAGTCGGTACCCGTCCTGATATGACCTTAGATGGTGCTACGATGTAAAACAACAAACAAACAAATCTATTTGTTTGTTTACTTATTACTGTTTCACCTCCTTGCAAAAATCTGACGTCACATCAGGACCGACACAAAACTTGTAGCTGCGTTCACTCCTGGTGGCTTTATTTGTGCTCTCCCGGTGGGATACTCATGGTATGCAGTCGGCATCATTATCCCATATCCCACTCAGTCTATTATCTTCGATATTGAGCGAACCAGTTCTTGCCTTCCTGGACACAGAGATGATTTTCGGACACATTGAAGATTGCAAGGCAGTGACAATAGGTGGCATGAACATCAACAATCTTAGATATGCCGATGACAGTGTAATACTAGCAGACAGTGAGAAAAACCTACAAGATATAGTGAATAGAATCAATAAAGCTGGAATATTATTCAACATGAAGATGAATGCCAGGAAGACCAAAACAATGGTTATAAGTAAAAAGACAGATAAACCAAATGTCAATATAACCATAGATGGCACAAACATAGAACAAGTATCCGAATTCATATATCTCGGACAAAAGATTACAAATGATGGGAGATGTGAGGAAGAAATTAAAAGAAGGATAACAATAGCCCGAACAACATTCTCCAAAATGTATAGAGTGTTAACATCAAGTAAGATATTAATACAAACAAGGAAGCGTATTCTTCAGTGTTATGTGTGGTCTACTCTAATGTATGGGGCTGAGACATGGACAATCTCTAAGAAAATGTACAAACGTTTAGCAGCATTTGAGATGTGGACTTATCGAAGGATGATGAAAATATCATGGACAAAGAAGATCACCAACAAAGAAGTTCTCAGAAAAATTAAAAATAAGAAAAGCTTGTTTGCCACTATACAGACAAAGAAACTTATTTATTTTGGCCACATCATTCGTCAGAGTTCAATATACCGTACATTGTTGGAAGGGAAGGTGAATGGCAGCAGAGGGAGAGGGAGACCAAGAACATCATGGTTTACAAATATTTCACAGTGGACAGGCTTGAATTATTCCCAGTCTATCAGAACAGCACACCATCGGGACAAGTGGAGAACCATTGCATCCAACCCTCGACTAGAGGACGGAACTATTGATTGATTGAGTTCTTGCCTTATCCTATTATTGCCGAGCACCAGGCAAGGTATTGACAAGTATCAACTTTGTATGTTTTTTTTCGGTTTGAGTCTAGGCCATGGAAACTGACAGTGACAGGATAGCAAAATCGGGAAGAGCATTAGGTGCCTGTCACACTATGCCGCATTGAGCAACGGACAGAATTGTCTAGTCCGGTGGTGTTCGGGCGTGATAAGTATCAAAATGTATTAAAATTTGTCAAAGTGTTGCGATATCGGGTCAAAGGCTGCCGGACGAACGTACATGAAACAGACATGAAACAGACATGAAACGGACATGAATGGATAGCCAACAGATGAAACAAACTCAAACCGGACAAGAACCATAGACTTCAATCCGGCAGCATCAATTCCAAGTTTTGTGCATGTTCAAAACTTGTCCGGACACAAACCAGACTTTGCCGGATATCAACAGACTTTGTTCGGTTTCTTTCCATTTCCCCCAATCCGGTGATGTGTGACAGGGCCTTTATGCAGGAGTTTGTGAGTGCCAACACCAGCCGAGTCAAACCGATGACTTACCAAATTTATACTTGTCACTACCTAGCTAGGACTGGTTTGTTCAGTGTCAGGATAATGTGACTGAGTGGGATATCAGGTCATGGTGCTGGTGGCCTGGTATCCCAATGGGGCAGCACTATAAAATCACGATGAGTGCAGGCTGTCACAAGTCGGTACCCATCCTGACATGACCTTAGATGTTGCCAGGACGTAAAACTCCAATAACGAACCAATCAACTAAAGTGCCGTAGTCAATAAATAAATATGATTTAAAACAATAAAATACATGAACAAAATACCTCGCTAACATAAAATCCTAACGAAAACACACAATATAATATATGATATCTCCACCTGCATCTCCACGCCACTCTTGCTATATGAACAGGCTGCACAGTCTTCAGGCAAAGAAGAAGCAGCAAAAACAAAGACAAAACCTTGAAACAAGAAGAAGAAATATAAAAAAAGGTCCTGAGAAATGCCACCAAGACAGAATGCTGTCAGTGAGCATTGACTTCCGGAGAGGCTGGGCCATCCATCTCCGCCAGAGATGCCTGGTCTGCAAATGGCTGCCAGATGATGTGGGAGGGATGGATCGAGGGAGGGAAGGAGGGATGGGGGGGGGGAGAAGGGGGAGGGGGGAAGGAGAAGGAATTTGTGTTCAGCATTCGGACTGGCTGCTAGGAAGGGATCGACTTCGGGGCTGATTCAATCACTTTGTCGCTTCTCCTTGCCCTTCTGTTCACAGTGAGATTACCTGCTGTCGTAGTCCTGATATTATAAAGTGATTGTGTGTGCAAAGGAATGTGATATGATATAGTCCATTGCGGTAGGTGGCACCTGGTTCATCAACAGTATATTTTGCCGCTCACCAATCTGTATAGCTCTGTTCTGAAGGGTAGTGTTTGGGAGTACAGTAAAACCTCTCTAAATCGACCTCCTTGGGACCGACTTTAAGTGGTCCATTTAGGGAGATGGTTGGTTTAGGGAGCTAGAATATGGTTACAATGGTATTGTTGGGACCCAACTAAAGCGATCGCTATAGGGGAGTGGTCGATCTGTGGAGGGGTCGGTATAGAGAGGTTTTACTTTAATTGACTGCATTATTTATATGCTTTAGTCAAGGACAATAACAGCATCATATTGGATTTGGATCAAGAAACGTAGAGGAAAGCTCATATTTAGCAATGACTGACTGTTGTTTGGGTGGGCAGTCAGTACCAGTGGTTTCTATGTCAGTGATACTGGTTGCCATGTCAGCGATAATGGTTGCCATATCAGTGATACTGGTTACTGTCAGAAAGACTGGTTGACATGTCAGCGATACTGGTTGTGACGTCATTGATACTGGTTGCCATGTCACCAATACTGGTTGTGATGTCAGCGAGACTGGCTGCCATGTCAGCGAGACTGGTTACCATGTCAGAGAGACTGGTTCCCATGTCAGAAAGACTGGTTACCATGTCAGAAAGACTGGTTTTTATGTCAGTGATACTGGTTGCGATGTCAGCGATAATGGTTGCCATATCCGTGATACTGGTTACTGTCAGAAAGACTGGTTGACATGTCAGCAATACTGGTTGTGATGTCATTGATACTGGTTGCCATGTCACCAATACTGGTTGTGATGTCAGCGAGACTGGCTGCCATGTCAGCGAGACTGGTTACCATGTCAGAGAGACTGGTTACCATGTCAGCAAGAATGGTTACCATATCAGCGAGACTGACATCAGAACTGATTTAGCGACCACTACAAGTGGTTGCCATTTCACCATTTTCTCAGAGATGGTTTCCTTGTCATCACGACTATTTGCCATATCACCATGACTGGTTGCTGAGTCACGACGATTTAGCTTCCACGTCACCATGACAGTATCATGTCATCATAATGTGCTACCATGTCATTATGACTAGTTCCCAAGTCATTATTAGTATTGGTTCTCATGTAACCATGAATCTTTTCCATGTCACCACGACCGGTTACCATGTCACCATGATTGGGTGCCATGTCATTACAACCATGATTGAGTGCCATGTCACTACCACAAGTTCCATGTCATTATGACTACCTCCCAAGTGATTATTTCTGGTTCTAATGTAGCCACAAATGTCTTAAGTTATATGTCATCGACAGGTTGCCATTTTGTTTGTTGTCGTTTTGCGTTCTAGCAACATCTAAGGTCATATCAGGACGGATACCGACTTGTGACAGTGCGCACTCATGGCGACTTTATAGTGCTGCCCCACTGGGATACGAGGCTGCCAGCACCATGACCTGATATCCCACTCAGTCACATTATCCTGTATATAAGCTCATATATACTGAGCCAACCAGTCCTTGCCCTCTCCTAATCGACCAGGGTTCGAACCCAGGATCCCATGGTTCTACCGACACAGGAGACGGACGCTCTAACTCATTCGGCCATCCCGTCTGATAAGGTTCATTGGAGAGTAGTGGTAAGTATGTTCGGTGACATTTAATATATCTCTTATCGACAGCAGGATCTCAGGGTGAAGTTGTACTTTCTTGTAGGTCACACAATATGGACACAATGTGTGTTTCAATTAATACAAATCAAGAAGATAATGACTTTAAAGCTGTCACTCACCATCACAAGTTCCTATGTCATTGTTACAGTTTCCACTGCCAAGACGACTGGTGTCCATGTCACCAAAACTTTTCGCTATGTCACTTGGCAAGTGTTCTCTTTTTATGCACGTGACCAGGACGCTAGAACCTCGGTGGCGAAAAGGGAGTCGTGTCGAAGAATATATATCGGAATATATTCTGCGTGTGATCGATGAGGTCTCCATGAAATGGCTACTGGACTTGGTCCCCTGGAAGCGTTCTTCACAACATCAATGAATACTTCATTTTTTTGCGAATTCAGCTTGAAAAGTAATCTATTTCCCCACCCTGCGTTCAAAATTCGTGAAAATGGGGGGGTTTTCAGCTCTCTGTCACTATATATGAATATATATATAAATGTTATGTTCGTGTTATGGAAAAGAGCTCTTCATATATATATATATATATATATATATATATATATATATTATATATATATATATATATGTATGTGAAGAGCTCTATATATATGAAGAGCATTTTTCCAAAAGAACTATCTACAAACTTTACTATTGGCATTGCAAACCGACTTTTTGGATCGGCGTTTATCGAGTTTTGGAAAAGAGCTCTTCATATATATAAATATATATACAACAATTATATAAATATAGAATATATATATAACTATATATATATATGTAACTAAATATAAATATATATTAAAATATGTACATATACAAATATATATATATATATAATATATATATATATATAATATTAAAAGCTGGTGGTTTAGTGTTGAGGTGCCCGGTTCTGTCCGTGTGTGGCGGTATGTGGCGGGGTGGCGCGCCCCTGTGCCTGTGACACGCCTGCAGCTGTTCTCTGAGTCTTCCTCCTGGCCTCCAGCGCTGATGGACGCGAAACGCGCCTCCTCCAGGACCCCAGGGGCAGGTTGGCAGCAACCAGCCCTAACACACTCAGCTCCTTCCTCCTGCATATCCCGCGGCTTTACACTGAAGCAGCTTTCTGCACACCGACATCACCACCTACTCCTCACATATACTCATGTACACACACTCATGTACACTCACTCACGTACACTCACTCACACTGAAGCGGCTTTCTGCACACCGACATCACCACCTACTCCTCACATATACTCATCTACACTCACTCACATGCACAGCTTTCTGCACACCTACATCACCACCTACTCCTCACACACACTCATGTACACTCACTCACACGGACAGCTTTCTGCACACCTACATCACCACCTACTCCTCACACACACTCATGTACACACACTCATGTACACTCACTCACACGGACAGCTTTCTGCACACCTACATCACCGCCTACTCCTCACACACACTCATGTACACACACTCATGTACACTCACTAACACGGACATCTTTCTGCACACCTACATCACCACCTACTCCTCACACACACACTCATGTACACACACTCATGTACACTCACTCACGTTCACTCACTCACACTGAAGCGGCTTTCTGCACACCGACATCACCACCTACTCCTCACATATACTCATCTACACTCACTCACACGGACAGCTTTCTGCACACCGACATCACCACCTACTCCTCACATATACTCATGTACACACACTCATGTACACTCACTCACACGGACAGCTTTCTGCACACCTACATCACCACCTACTCCTCACATATACTCATGTACACACACTCATGTACACTCACTCACACGGACAGCTTTCTGCACACCTACATCACCACCTACTCCTCACACACACTCATGTACACTCACTCACACGGACAGCTTTCTGCACACCTACATCACCACCTACTCCTCACATATACTCATGTACACACACTCATGTACACTCACTCACACGGACAGCTTTCTGCACACCTACATCACCACCTACTCCTCACACACACACTCATGTACACTCACTCACACGGACAGCTTTCTGCACACCTACATCACCACCTACTCCTCACACTCAGACACACACTCATGTACACACTCACAGACACACACCTACACACACTGACACCACTTGTGTACACACACTCATGTACACTCACTCACACGGACAGCTTTCTGCACACCTACATCACCACCTACTCCTCACACTAGACACACACTCATGTACACACTCACAGACACACACTCGTGTATACCACTTATGTACACTCATTCACACGGACAGCTTTCTGCACACCTACATCACCCCTACTCCACACACACTCATGTACACTCACTCACACGGACACTTTCTGCAACCTACATCACCACCTACTCCTCACACACACTCATGTACACCACACACTCACACACACACTCATGTACACTCACTCACATGGACAGCTTTCTGCACCCCTACATCACCACCTACTCCTCACACACACACTCATGTACACACACTCATGTACACTCACTCACATGGACAGCTTTCTACACACCTACATCACCACCTACTCTTCACACACACACTCATGTACACTCATGTACACTACTCAGGTTTCTGACACCTACATCACTACTTACACACTCATGTACACTCACTCACACGGACAGCTTTCTGCACACCTACATCACCACCTACTCCTCACACACATACTCATGTACACTCACTCACACAGACAGCTTTCTGCACACCTACTCACACACACACTCATGTACACTCACTCACATGGACCGCTTTCTGCACCCCTACATCACCACCTACTCCTCACACACACACTCATGTACACTCACACGGACAGCTTTCTGCACACCTACATCACCACCTACTCCTCACACACACTCATGTACACACACTCATATGCACTCACACGGACAGCTTTCTACACACCTACATCACCACCTACTCCTCACACACACACTCATGTACACTCATGTACACTCACTCACACGGACAGCTTTCTGCACACCTACATCACCGCCTACTCCTCACAGACATCTTGTGTACACTTGGGTTTTGTTTTCACACTCATGTACACTCACTCACACGGACAGTTTTCTGCACCCCAAGATACCGGCATGGCCACCCACTCCTCAGACAAATGATACTTGTTGCTTCCTAGCCAGACGCTCAGCATTATTAGGATAGGGTAAGGGCTGGTTGGCTCAATGTCAAGATAATGTGACTGAGTGGGATATCAGGTCATGGTGCTGGTGGCTTGGTCTCCCAGTGGGGCAGCACTATAAAGTCGTCATGAGTACCGACTGTCACAAGTCGGCACCCGTCCTGATATGAGCTTAGATGCTGCCAGGATGTAAAACTCCAACAACCAACAAACCCTTCTCCTCACCTCCCTGACAGACTCCACCCCACCGAAATGACGCCGTAGATCTCCCAGCCTGACAGTGACACCGGCCCGTGCTAGAATGGCCATGCTTCGCCTGTCAACACCTTCTGTCAACACCTGCTGTCAACACCAGTTCCAATTTGAAAGTGTAGGTTTTAAACCAGCGGAGATTTGAAACCGCGACACCGGGCTGCACTGGTTCCTCAGAAATGACTGAAACTGTGAACCAGGATGTTGGGTCACAGCTATAATTTACATGGTGGAAGGTGTGTGTGTGTGGGGGTGGGGTGGGGGGGGGGAGGAAGTGGTGTTTTATCTCATGTGGAGGACAATGTAACTGCAATTTATATTTATATTAGAAAGAAATGTGTGGCAAAAACCTTACTAAGTTTGATCAACAGTAATAATGTGGTTTTTGGGTGTTTTTTTTCATGTAAATATGTTTATTCTGCTGAATAAGTCTTTTGTCAGTGCCAAAGCACTGGTCTTCCATCCATTTTTTCAGTTCAGGGTTATATACACAAAAGGTATATAGAATAAGGTGTACAATACCTGTTGAATAGACAATTTGCACCATGTAACACAATGAAATTCTGAAACCCAAAAGTTCCATAACAATATGGTACAGTAGTGGCATATAACCAGATCAATATTAGTCAGAAGTTATCTTCTGTATTGAGTTGGTAAACTTGTAGTAAGTTTTAATGTTCAGTTGCAGTTAGGCAAGCGGTATATAAATGTTGGTTTGTTAGGAAAATTCTAGTGTAACTGTAGTGTAGCTAGTTATAGGTGCAAGTAATTTTAAAGTGTAGTGTCCTCCCCTTCCCCCCCCCCCCCCACCCCCACACTCCCCTGATTTCTCTGACCACTACCCACCGGAAACCAACTCCCAGCTACATGGGACCACCTTTGGCGGTGCCCATACAGTGCTGCAGATTTACTGCCTTCAGCGTGCCAATGCGACTGAAAACTCCTCCAAGACAAGCAGTATTGAGAATTTGCATCAAACGATCAGCATCACGTGATCAGCGCCTCGTCGGCCATCAGGGTTGGATAGAAAGTACAACATAACACTGCCGATGTGGCGGCGGCATTAATATCGCTTCAATTTTAGGTTTAATTTAACCAAATTTCACTTTTTGAGTAAGCTATTCTCATAATTAACATTATTTCAACCCACGAGTGAAAATTCATGGTTCTAAATAACATAATTAGATCGTAGCAGTGAATAGATTTGTGCTTTTTGTTTTGTTTACATTCAACAATATCGCCGCAGATGCGGCGGCGGCATCAATATCGCTTGGATTTTGGGTTTAATTTGACATGATTTCACTTTTTGAGTAAGCTATTCTCATAAATACCATTATTTCAACCCCCGATTGAATATTCATGCTTCTAAATAACAGAATTGGATCGTATCAGTGAAAAGATTTGTGCTTTTTGTTTTATTTACACACACTTGATAGTAGAAGGAACTGCTTCTATCCAACCACGACGCCGGAGTAGTGTGATGCCTACGTCACATGCAATTCTGGTCAAATTAAACCCCAGATCCGAGTGAAAGTACAGCGACAACGGCAATAACGCAGCCGATCCGGCGGCGGCCTTAATATCGCTTGGATTTTGGGTTTAATTTGACCGAATTTCACTTATTGATTAAGGTATGCTTCTAAATAGCATTATTTCAACCCTCCAGTGAATATTCATGGTTCTATATAACATACTTAGATCGTAGCAGTGAATAGATTTATGCTTTTTGTTTTATTTACACACACTTGATAGTAGAAGGAACTGCTTCTATCCAACCACGATGCCGGAGTAGTGTGATGCCTACGTCACATGCAATTCTGGTCAAATTAAACCCCAGATCCGAGTGAAAGTACAGCGACAACGGCAATAATGCAGCCGGTCCGGCGGCGGCCTTAATATCGCTTGGATTTTGGGTTTAATTTGACCGAATTTCACTTATTGATTAAGTTATGCTTCTAAATAGCATTATTTCAACCCTCCAGTGAATATTCATGGTTCTATATAACATACTTAGATCGTAGCAGTGAATAGATTTTATGCTTTTTGTTTTATTTACACACACTTGATAGTAGAAGGAACTGTTTCTATCCAACCACGAAGCAGGAGTAGTGTGATGCCTACGTCACACGCAAATCTTCAATAGTTGGTTGGTTGTTAGAGTTTTACATCCTAGCAACATCTAAGGTCACATCAGGACGGGACAAACAAAATAGTATAGTATCTATCGCGAAGGGTAGGGCTGGTAGAGACACCAAACTCAACTTCCGGTGTGTAAGCTGAAGCTGTGACTGGTGTGCTGACGTGAAGGTCCAGTCCTTCCTGAGGGACCAGCGGACACTCGGAATACCCGGGATGATGGCAGTGGTATGTGGGTGATGTTTGTGTATGTGGTGTGGGGTGTGTGGGGGGGTATGATGTTTGTGTATGTGTGTGTGGTGGAGTGTGTGATGGTTTTGTGTGTAGTGTGATGTGTGTGATGGTTGTGTGTGTGGTGTGATGGTTCTGTGTGGGGGGTGGTGTGTGTGATGGTTGTGTGTGTGGTGTGTTGTGTGATGTTTCTGTATGTGTGTCGGGTGTGTATGATGGTTGTGTATGTGTGTGGGTGTAGTGTGTGGTGTATGTGGTGTGGCTGTGTGTATGGTGTGGGATGTGTATGTGTGTGGTGTAGTGTGTGGTGTGGGTGTGTGTATGGTGTGGGTGTGTGTATGTGTGTGGGATGTGTATATGTGTGATGTAGTGTATGGTGTGTGTGGTGTGGGTGTGTGTATGGTGTGGGGGTGTGTATGTGTGTGGGATGTGTAATTGTGTGGTGTGTGTGGTGTGGGTGTGTGTGTGGGATGTGTATGGTGTGGGTGGTGTGGGTGTGTGTATGGTGTGGGTGTGTGTATGTGTGTGGGATGTGTAATTGTGTGGTGTGTGTGTGGTGTGGGTGTGTGTGTGGGATGTGTATGTGTGTAGTGTAGTGTGGGGTGTCCGGGTGTGTATGGTGTGGGATGTGTGTGGTGTGTGATGTTTCTGTATGTATGTGGGGTGTGTGTATGATGGTTGTGTATGTGTGGTGTGATGTGTGTGGGGGTGGTGGTGTGTGATGGTTGTGTGTGTGTAGTGTTGTGTGATGTTTCTGTATGTGTGTGGGGTGTGTGTATAATGGATGTGTATGTATGTGGTGTGCGATGTTTGTCTGAGTGTGTGGTGGGGTGTGTGATGGTTTTGTGTGTGGTGTGGTGTGGTGTGTGATGGTTGTGTGTGTGGTGGGACGTGTGTGGGTGTGTGTGGTGTGTGTGATGGTTGTGTGTGTGGTGTGTTGTGTGATGTTTCTGTCTGTGTGTGGGGTGTGTGTATGATGGATGTGTATGTGTGTGGTTTAGTGTGTGGTGTGGGTGTGTCTATGGTGTGGGATGTGTATGTGTGTGGTGTAGTGTGTGTGGTGTGGGGGTGTCTATGGTGTGGGATGTGTATGTGTGTGGTGTGGTGTGGGGGTGGTGTGGGGGTGTGTGTGTAGTGTGGTGTGTGTTCTGTGAGTGTGTGTATGGTGCGGGATGTGTATGTGTGTGGTGTGTGATGTTTCTGTATGTATGTGTGGTGTGTGTATGATGGTTGTGTATGTGTGTAGTGTAGTGTGTGGTGTATGTGGTGTGGGTGTGTGCGTGGTGTGGGATATGTGTGGTGCAGTGTGTGGTGTGGGGTGTGTATGGTGTGGGATGTGTATGTGTGGTGTGTGTGGTGTGGGGGTGTATGGTGTGGGATGTGTATGTGTGTGGTGTAGTGTGTGGTGTGTGTAGGTGTGTCGGGGATATGTATGTGTGTGGCATAGTGTGTGGTGTGGGGGTATGTGTGGTGTCAGATGTGTGTGTGTAGTGTGGTGTGTGTGGTGTGTGTGGTCTGAGTGTGTATATGGTGTGTGATGTGTATGTGTGTGGTGTGTGATGTTTCTGTATGTATGCGGGGTGTGTATATGATGGTTGTGTATGTGTGAGGTGTGGTGTGGGATGTGTGTGGGGTGTGGGGTGTGTATGGTGTGGAAAGTGTGTGGTGTGTGGTGTGGGGGTGTATGGTGTGGGAGGTGTGTGTTGTAATGTGTGGTGTGTGTGTGATGTGGGTGTGTGTATGGTGTGGGATGTGTAATTGTGTGGTGTAGTGTCTGGTGTGTGGTGTAGTGTGGGTGTGTCTATGGTGTGAGATGTGCATGTGTGTGGTGTGATGTGTGTGTGGTGTGGTGTGGGTGTGTGTCTATGGTGTGGGATGTGTGTGTGTGGTGTGGTGTGTGGGGTGTGTGTGTGGGGTGTGTCTATGGTGTGGGATGTTTGTTTGGTGTAGTGTGTGGTGTGTGGTCTGGGTGTGCATGATGTGGCATGTGTGTGGTGGTGTGTGGTGTGGGGTGTGTATGGTGTGGGGTGTGTAATTGTGTGGTGTAGTGGGTGGTGTGTGTGTGTGGTGTGGGGTGTGCACGGTGTGGGATGTGTATGTGTGTGGTGTAGTTTGTGGTGTGTCTAAGTGTGGTTATTGCTCGCCATGTTTCTTCTGGCAATAAACACTAAGCAGACTGGCCGCGAGCAATTTGATCACGTGGTACCGGGCGAGCAAATACACATCGTGTCCATGTACAGCTTACATAACCATGGTTCTTACGCGTCCTGGAAATCCTAACAAGTCTTTGTGAATTTCGCGATTAATAATTCTTTTAATTCTTGGCCTCCGAATTTCCCGGGGAAACAGCCATGGTATTTTAGGTCGTGGAGAATTGTTTGAATTTAAAATTGCATAAATTGATAAAAGCATCAAATTGTCAAAAGCAAAACACTATCTAGATTTCAACCTACATATCAAACTTAGATATCGATGCAATTATGAAGGATTTGATGCTGCATAAAATGGCATACTAAATCAATTTAATAGACGTTGTTGCTGCTGAAGCCTATGGGATGTGACTTTTGAGATGGATGACAAAATGAATTAGAAATGTTTGTGATTCAAATATCTCCCAAGTTAGTCGTTTTAAAGCAAAATTATCTAAACTAAAGTGACGTAGATAATAATGATCCACCTAATATATTTATCTTAAACATTGATGAAAAGTCAAGACCGTCGGACTATGTAACTTTAACCAACACAAATATATTTAAACAAATCGTGCTTTCAGTTTTCAGATCAATAAAATATTTTAGAGTTCCTATGCCGATTAATAAATCAGGGTTCAAAGATCTCCGCGATTTTGTGGATTTGGGGGATTTTTCTTGTAGCTATAAGTGTATACTAATACGTTGTTTCACGCTGCAGCACCATCAGCGTATACTAATATGTGGTGCAGATGCCGCAGCACTATCAGCGTATACTACTAATAAATGCTTCAAACGCCGCATCACTATCAGCGTATAGCAATATGTATGAAACTCGACTTCCGTGAATTTTCCGCGATTCCCTGACAATGCTAAGCATATGGGAGAATATCAGCATTTCCGCGTTTTTTCCCGGAGACCACTTTCATCCCTGACATAGTGACAAATAAACAGTCCAAAATGTTTGCGATATATTTATGAATATGAATAGAGCTGCAAATTTGCAACCGAAGACAATTAATGTGCAAGTGGTGTCCGTAAATGAATAAGATTATGCCCTGGAAATATTATGGAATTGTCTTGGAATGTGATTGGATTGTAGGAGTATGAACCTTGATAATATGCAGATGTATCCCATTCTGACCAGACTCCTCACGAAATGACACCCAAACCCCTGGTCACCTCATACTCTTAGAAAATAAGACTACCCCCAAAACGAAAAATTAATGAAAGCAGGAGAATGTACTTTTCTTAAATTGCGTCTTGGCATATTTCTCTAGCGAATAATGAGGATTATTATTAGTTGAATAAAGCTAAACGAAACTAGTCAAATTTAACCTATAGTATTTCATGTTTTGAACTAGATGGCCTTGATAGTGAATCTAAACTTTCTCCTTTCTTTTATATATATATATATATATATATATATATATATATATATATAACTATATCCTAACGACCATCTCCCTAAATGGATCATTTAAAGTGGGTCCCGTGAATGGGGGAGGGGGGGGGGAGGGGAGAGGAGGGCATATATTTGAGGGTTTCAAAACATTATTTTTAACACAAACTATAGGGATTCTGAAGGCAGTGAAATTTAATTTGGTTTCGTGACTATAATATTGTTGCCTACTGCTGCTAAATTGTCCTTTCTTTCTTGAGTTTGAATTTATTTCCTTTTGTGCTGTGCATATCTGCCTCGATGCAACCAGCAACTGTTGTGAATTTTCCCATCTCTCTCTCCTACCCGTAAGACTAGTTCTCCCACTTCCACCAGAGGGCGGTGGAAATCGTGGTCGTGGAAATCGTCTTTCACAGTTTGTGTTCTGCTTTTCTTACACATGTAAATTAGAAAATATAGCCATATGGACTTGCTATTGTTCTTATGCGTCATGTTTATGCATCTTTTTTTTCTTTTTTTTCCCTTGAAGATTCATGCTGCCTATCATGTATAAGACTTGTTTTCACCATTAGACAGTTTGTAGATAGAAAGCCCGAGCCTACAGTTTTACCGACCCAGGGATTTTTAACCTCCCACACCACATAGACATGGTGTGAGAGCAACTGGCCTTTGATGACGCTGTAAGTTGTACGCAGCGCATCTGCATAACTATACACAGTAAAACCTCTATAAATCGACCTATCTTGGGACCGACTATCAGTGGTCGATTTAGGGAGGTGGTCGCTTAGCGAGTTAGAATATGGTTACAATGGTATTGTTGGGAGGAGTGGTCGATCTGTGGAGGTGGTCGGTTAGGGAGGTTTTACTGTATACATATGTCATGAGGGTGATGAAAATGGTAAATATTGCACCTAGAGGAAAAATCCACATCTCTCACATTCTGGGCCAGTGTGCTAACCATTACACCAGCTAGGGTCCGTGATGTTACCACACTACCCATGCCCACCTGTGTATGTGGCTCCTTAGCTGAGAGGTCAGTGCAGACTACTATACTGGTCCCCATTGGAATCGTAAGTCTTTTAAATGGTCATTTAATGCTTACAATTATATACATACGGCAATGCACTTACATACACAGGGTAGGTTCAACAACCATACAGCGCATAGGTCGTACCGCATCCTGGTCATGCAACCAGTGTCGTGGGGGTGATGAAAATGGGAAATATTGCAGCTGGAGCAGGAATCAAACTCACATCTCTTGCATTCTGAGCCAATTTGCCAACAACCATTACACCACCTAGGCTCCATGATGGCACCACCCTACCCCCGCTCCTATGTAGCTCCTCACCTGAGAGGTCAGCGCAGATTACTACATATATATAAAGTATGTGTGTGCCTTTCAAAAATTGCGAGTGAACGAAGCGAGCATTCTTCTATGAGGACGGGAGGAGGTAGGGTGCAAACCCTAGATGTAAGAGCCACTCACCGTCCTCCACCCTCCTGAGAGGGGGGGGGTGTGTGGGAAGAGCCACTAGCACTCCCTAATTATTACCCACGATACGGGTGTTATCACCATCCATATATCATAAAAGCAGTCCCCCCCCCCATCTTACTCTCCTACTTCTTCTTAGTGGGTGCAATTCGGTCAGGCTGTGGGAAGCGGAGTGACTGTGTATATATATATATATATATATATATATATATATATATATATATATATATATAGCAACCCATGGTGGCGGACCCTTTAAGGCAGTCACTATAGCATCCCTACACAACCTCCGTCCAGCACACTGACATGTGTCACATCCAATATCGCCCACCACAATGATGGGGAGAGAGACAGAAGAGAGTCTGCATTTTACCAAACATTTATTAGCAGACTCCGTGAAACACTTATGGAAATCATCTAATCAGTTTGAAATCTAATCGATTTTTTTTTTTAACACAAAGAAAAACTAACTATTTTAGTTCATGAGACACGTCGAGTTAGCTGGCTGTCTCGGCGAGCCTCGTTGTGAAACATGGCCCGATTTAGTGCAGTTTTAAGACGCCGTCCCCCCTCTCCACCAACCATCTCCCCCCGCCCCTCCTCCACCCATCCCTGCCCCTCCCCCCCCCCTCTCCTCCCCCCTCCCCCCCCCCTCCCTCTCCTCCACTCCTCCCCCTCCCCCTCCCTCTCCTCCCCCTCCCCCTTCCTCTCCTCCCCCTCCTCCCCCTTCCTCTTCCCCTTCCTCTGCCCCCCCCCCCCTCACCCCACCTTTCGTTCATGGCACTCACGTGGTGGTCGAGGTTTCGTGTGGGGAGATAAACCTGTCTTTGAAGAGAATGAAGCCGCAAGCGTTGCCAACGCCCCCTGGAGTCCTTACGGATATTCACCACGGACCCAGTCCACTATGGGGAGCCACCTGTCACCTAGCTTTATTTACTGTTAATTTTATTGACCGCGTGTGGCGTATTGCGTAGCGTGTAACGGGGGAATTGACCGTCTTTATTGACTCTAGTTGTGTCATAAAAATGGCTGGCCCATTGTTAAAATTCGATGGAATAATATTATCATCTCCATTGTTTATTTACAAAGCCGTACGTTGTTTACTTTCATTGAAATGGCGAGTTGAGATTGATTGATTGGTGGTTTATGTACGATGTGTCGGCAGCATAGGCCATATTCATGACGAGAATTGTTTTTTTGTTTTTATTCAACCATCGCTTTTACATAGTATGTAAAAGCATACAATCAATTATGTGTCAAAAGATACTCACACATTTAAAAAACTCACAATCATATAAGTTGTGGTCAACGTCGCCGAGTTGACTGGTCGCTTCCTGTATGGCAGGGCGTGGGATTCGAACCCTGTTTTCCCACACCTTGGAATAGCAGGATAGCAGAAGGAGCAGTGGACTAGAGAATGCCAATTGTCACTGATTGAAATTGCCCAGGTTAAATCAATAAATGTAATGTAAACAACAACAAAAATTGATCAATCAATAGAAATATCAATTGCAGGTTCATCGTTCTCACTGGACACTGCGACTGAATCGGTAAGAGCGCCGTCTTCCCGTGCGGAATGTCTGGTGTTCCAATCCTGACAGAGTGTAAACCAATTACTTACACAATTGATACGTGTTACTATCTAGCCTGGAACTCATCATTGCTAGGATAGGGAAAAAGACTGGTTAGCTCAGTGTCAGGATAGTGTTCATCAGCTCATGGTGTGGATGGCTTGATCTCCCTGTCGGCCAGCACTATAAAGTCACAATGAATGCCCACTGTCACACAAGTTGGTAACCGTCCTGATATGACTTCAGATGGTGTTAGCATTTAAGAGCCCAACAAACAATCAAGTGATCTTTTTCATTCCTATGCTCATTACTCTATCCTAATAATACCAAGCACCAGATAAGGTAGTGAAAAGTAATAAGTCTTGTCAGTCTTTTAGATCTGAGGGGTCGGTCATCCTATGGATCCTGCTCAGTGGACTCAATAGCAGTTTGGGTTATTTTCCGTTCCAAGCAGTGCTCCACAACTGGTTCATCAAAGGCTGTGGTATGTGCTGTCCTGTTTGTGGGAAAGTATGTATAAAATACCCCTTTCTGCTTAGCGGAAAGAGTAGCCTATGTGGCGGCAGCGGGTTTCCTCCAAAGAAATATGTCAGAATGGCCATATGTTTGACGTCTAATAGCCAATGATAAAAACCAATGTGCTCTAGAGGCGTCATTAAATAAAACAAGCTTTACTCTTCTTTTTCTTTGTAGGTCTCAGTGACCTCCATGACCTCCCAAACCGGAAGCCCTGACAACCCAATACCATTCACTGTTTCAACTCAGTTAGCAAATATAATTTGGACGCTTCTCTGTGGCCAAATAATGTTAGCACCTCTCTTACCCAGTAGAATAGAGAGGGAACAATTAACCCTCTATCACCAGCTACCATATATGTATTATATATATATATTATATATATATATTATATATCTATATATTATATATCAGAATCCACATTTAGGTGATCACTCCCCATCACTTCGCACCCCATAGGTCTCCCCGAGCACCTCGGCATCACTTGGCGAGGTGTCAGTGGTGGAGGGCCCCACGGGACGCAGCGCCTGAGGTCTTTATCGGGCTGAGTCGCGGGAAGGGCTTTAGAGTAGTAAAAGACCTTTAGGGCCGCAGCCAATGGCAACAACAAAATGACACCATGGTAAGCGTGGCTAATGGCGGGAAGCCCCCTCCCCCCCCACACTCCCTTAGCCCGCCCCCTCCTCCTCCGTCCCATCTCGCTCCTCCTCCTCCCTCCACCTGCCTCCCCCTCCTCCTCCTCCTCCTCCTCTTCCTTCTGCCTCCTCCCTCCCCCCTCCCTCCTCCTCCTGTCACCTCACTTCCTCCTCCTCCGTATTCCTCCTCCCTCCTCTTCTCCCCTCCCTCCACCTACCTCCTCCTCCCTCCTCCCTCCTCCCTCCTCCCTCCTCCCTCCTCCCTCCACCTACCTCCTCCTCCTCCCTCCTCCCCTCCCTCCCCTCCCTCCCTCCTCCCTCCTCTTCTCCCCTCCTCCACCTCCTTCCTTCTCCCTCCTCCCCCTTCCCTCCTTCTCCCTCTCCCTCATCTCCCTGCTCCCCTTCCCTCCTCCCTTCCTCCCTCCTCCACCCCCGTCCCGCCCTCCTCTTCACCTCCCACCCCTCACCTCCCACCTTATTCCATTTCCTCTCCCCCCCCCCCACTCCTACCCGTCCTCGCCTCCTACCCAGCCTCCGCCTCCTCCCTCCGCCTGCTCCACTCTCCCACCGCTCATCTCCCCTCCACCCCCTGCCCCCTCCCTCTCCTCCCCTCCCTCCTCACCTCCCTCCTCCTCCCCTCCCTCCTCCTCCTTTCCCTCCCTCCTTCCTCCCTCCCCCTCCCTCCTCCTCCCTCCCTCCTCTCCCCCCCTCCCCTCCCTCCTCTCGTTCCTCCTCCCCTCCTCTTCCTCTCCCTCCCTCTCCCTTCCCCCTCCCTTCCTTCTCCTCTCCCTCCCCTCCCCCCCTTCTCCCCTCCTCCCCTCCCTCCCCTCCCCCCCTCCCTCCTCCTCCTCCCTCCTCTCCTTCCTCCTCCCTCCTCCTCCTCTTCCTCTCCCTTCTCCGCTCCCTCCTCCTCGCCGTCTTCCTCTCCTCCCTCCATTCTCCCCGCCCCTACCCTCCTCCCACCACCACCCTATATGAAGGGCCTCTGTGGCATGCGATGCGCTAAGTCCTGGAGGGTGTTACACACAGGTACAGTTATTACTCACTCCAGGAGGTGAGTCGATGTTACAGCCAGGGACTACAAGGAGCATTTTCTCCAGCATTTACTACGTTTCTGAGCTGTTCCGCAGAAAATAATTAGAGCGATGGTTTTCCACTCGAGAGGTCGTGGGTTCGATGTCCAATCAAGTTCAACCAAAAACGTACAAAATTTATACCTGCCACACCTCTGCCTGATGGGCATTACTAGGATGGGGAAATGGGGCAGACCAACAATTGAATTTGTCCTTAAATAATCAATGAATGGAAAACCACCCCACCAAAAAACAGTTTTAAAAAGATGAAAACCCCACCAAACCAGAAACACCATGAACTCCTAATTAAATTGAATATCAATTCCATTACGCAGACACAATATATACATATATATATATATACATATATATATATATACATATATATATACATATATATATACACATATATATATATATATATATATATATATATATATATGAATGGCGGATTAGAAATAGGAAATCTAGATGTAAAACTCCAGGTGGCGCCAGTTGTTACGACTATGAACATCGGAATGGGACAATATGTGAAATAGCATAATATAATAAATGTGAGTATTATTGAGTGTTATTACTATTCACATAATCGATTAGATAGGGCATATATATAGGTTATATATATATTATATATATTATATATATTATATATATATGAGACTGTCTGAATAGGTGCTAAGCAATATGGGACAAAACTTTGTCCATTGTAATGATCAACAAACTATCTGCTTATGCATTTGCTCAGGATAAACTGATTTGTTTTTTTACATGGTGTTTCATAATCCCAATAGAATACATATCGATTTGAAGCAAATGTCCTTGTGTTTTCATTGTAACCATTTCTGTGCTCTTTTGTGTCAATCGTTACAATGGACAACAATAAAATGAGTGATCACCTTTGACACAGGCTCATATATATATATATATATATATATATATATATATATATATATATATATATATAACCAATGCACACAGTACCACCACCATGGCATGTTGTTAGGGTGGAGAGAGAATATGAGACCATTTGTTTGTCAGAATCTCTAGTAGTCATTGTCTAGTATTTGGATCACGTTTTATCTGGGATGATGTTGCTGGAGGAGGAAGAAAACCCCACATGTGTCCTTTCTACCATGTGCGCGTCCTGGTGCTTTGTTGTTTCCATGGTAACCTTATCCGTGTTAACAAAGACGCTGTGTAGTGGGACAAGTATGATTGACGTGCTTGATTGACAGGTGTATTGGAAGCCCTGCTGTGTGGAGTGGAAGGTTGTGTAGTAGAAGCGGCCTGTTCTACTAACATTTCGACGACATTTTGTCTCCTTTTTTTTTTGCGTGCAAACAACAGGAACTGGAGTGTTTCCTTGTCTTTTCTTTTTCCTCTAGCGTTATTTTCCCAACAAGACAATATGCCTTAAGGGTCATATTAGTATGATGACAAATGGATGCTGGGAAATATTGAGATTTTTCAAGAACGATAAACCATCGGTACTGAGTTGAATGCTGATAGATTTACACTTTACTTTCTATTCACCGATCAAATAGAGTAGAAATGTGTTAAGCGCTAGGGGTTGGTACTGACCCGCTGCACTTGGTATTACTCATCCCTAATGCACTTCCCCAGTCTTTGTTTGTTCTCTGTCCTATCCTTCCTTGCTCTTCCCTCGTATGGCACGCTTTCATCGTTCTCTTCCCTCTTTTCCCCCCACATCAGTATCTGAGCCTATTCTCCTGTTCCTCGCCACTCCCCTCTCCTCCCGTCCTCGCCTTTTCATTTCTTTCCCATCATAGCTTTTCTCCTCTCCTCCTCTCCTCCTCTGCTCCTCTCCTCACCCTCCCTCTCTCCACTTCTCCTCTTCTCTCCATTCCTCTTCGGCTCCTTACCTACACTACACCCTGGTTTTTTTCTTCTTCTTCTTTCCACTTAAAAATTGATACTTGTCGCTTCCTAGCCAGGCACTCGGCATTATTAGGATAGGGCAAGGACTGGTTGGCTCAGTGTCAGGAAAATGTGACTGAGTGTGATATCAGGTCATGGTGCTGGTGGCCTGGTCTCCCTGTGGGGCAGAACTATAAAGTCACCATGGGTGCGGACTGTCACAAGTCGGTACCCGTCCTGACATGACCTTAGATGTTGCTAGGACGTAAAACAACAACAAACAAACAAACAAACACATTCTCTTCATCTCATCATGTTCCCTTCCTCTCCTTTTGCTCTGCTCTGCTCTGCTCTGCACTGCTCTGCTCTGCTCTGCTCTGCTCTGCTCTGCTCCCCTCCCCAATCTCCTTTCCCCGCTCCTCCCACCCACTCCACTCCTCTCCCCTCATCTCCACTCCGCTTCTCTCCCCCTCCACTCCCGCTCCCCTTCCTCCCCCTTTTACCTTAATCTCAACTTCACATCCTCTACCTTCAATTCCTATCACTCTCCATTCGCGTTCCCTTCCCCTGTCAGTAGTATCACTAGCCTCCTCTCATTTGTCAAGCTCCGCCCTCCCTCTCATCTCCCTTTGCCGTTCCTCTCATGTTCCCTTCGCCCTCCCTTTCATCTCCCCTTTGCCCTCCCTCTCATCTCCCCTTAACCCTCCCTCTCATCTCCCCTTCGCCCTCCCTCTCATCTCCTCTTCGCCCTCCATCTCATCTCCCCTTCGCCCTCCCTCTCATCTCCCCTTCGCCCTCCCTTTCATCTCCCCTTCACCCTCCCTCTAATCTCCTCTTTGCCGTCCATCTCATCTCCCCTTCGCACTCCATCTCATCTCCCCTTCGCCCTCCCTCTCATCTCCCCTTCGTGCTCCATCTCATCTCCCCTTCGCCCTCCCTCTCATCTCCCCTTCGCCCTCCCCCTCCTCTATTCCCTTCGCCCTCCTCTCATCTCCCTCGCCCTCCTCTCATCTCCCTTCACTCTCCCTAATATCTCTTGCTGTCCATCTCATCTCCCTTCGCCTCCTCTCATCTCCCCTCGCCCTCCCTCTCATCTGTTTGCCCTCCCTCTCATCCTGTCGCCTCCCTCTCATCTCCCTTCGCACTCCATTCATCTCCTTCGCCCTCCATCTCTCTCCCTTCGCCCTCCTCTCATCTCCCCTTCACCGTCCCTCTCATCTCCCCCTTCGCCCTCCTCTCATCTCCCTTCGCCCTCCCCCTCATCCCCCTTACCTTCTATCTCATCTCCTCCCCGCCCTCCCTCTCATCTCCCCTCCACCCTTCCTTTCTCCCCTCCCTACCACTACGCTCTCCCTGTCACTGCCCTTCTTTGCCCTATCCTACCCCCCCCCCCCTTCTCATGCCCTTGCGTTCCTCTCACCACGCCCCCTGGTGAGTTGTGTTGATAAACGACGCCGGAAACGTGAGAGCTTGTTTCTGGCGGTCGTGGCGTTGACGTGCTGCTTTAGTAGGAGTGACTCGTGAGTCTTTGTGAAGAAGCAGTGTTAATAGGTACCGGCAGCGCCCATTAAAAGTCCAGGAATGGTGCTTTTTTCATCAATATTCACATGCTTGTAACTATATCTGTATGTATATGATTTAGATGAAATTACATAACCTAGAACATCAACATATGTTCTATCCAATGGTGTTGTTGGATAGAATATATAGTAAGTTTATATTTAAGTAAACTCCATTTGTATGATGAGTGTATTTAGTGAATATTCCTTCATTCCTGATTTAAATGAAAACGACTGCTAAAACAGGGTATTTTTAATGGGCTCGCGCTTCCTTGCACTACCTCGGAGAAAGTCAGGGATGGTATCACAAGAAGCGCAATGACCTCACCTTTCTAAGCATATATGGTTTGCCCTAGGTCAAAAAGGTCAATCAGGTCAAATTCTGCAATTTAAATAATTTTGAAAGTTTAAAGCCCATCTACTGAATTAAAAAATATTTTAAACCTAATAAGATTTGGTATGGATAGACAGACAATTTAATTACCTTTCTAATGATACCAATCTTACTATAGTGCCATGTATTCCAAGGAGGCGCAGGCAGAATATTGTCACCAACCTGTTTGGGCCTTTGCTGACCATAGTAGTTTCACAATGATGACACCCATTTAGAAACATGTATTTGACATTGATGTCTATTGAGTTATATCACAAAATATATAATCTAATATTGTACCAAATTTGGGGAAGATCCAACCATTACTTTAGGTACAGTGAATATTTAAAGATTTATTTAAATCAATATTTTTGGTTTGATACACTTTTAATCTGTATTTGCAATCAAAATACAGCTTTTCATATTTTTAGTTTAAATCTGTGGTATAGCTAATATGCATTAGTTCCATATGCTATGTGTGCAAAATTTGAAGGAGATCCAACTATTAGATAAGCCACAGTGAGCGTTCAAAGCTTGATGAACAAATTTATATCTTTGATTTTGTACACTTTTCTTTTGTATATGCAATCAAAATGCACATTTTGTATTTCTAGATTGAATAGTAAAACGATTATGTGTATTACCTCCAGATGATATGCACTCTCAATTTATAGGATGATACACCAATTGGTTAAGCTACAATCAACATTTAAAGATTCATCAAATTAATATATTTGGTTTTTTGACAATTTATCTTTATATGTTCAATCAAAATTCAATATTTTGCATATTTTTGGATATAATATTGATATACATAATATCTATTAGTCTCAGGAAATGCTTATTGTAATACTGTGCCAAATCTGAGGAAGATTCAAGAGGTTGTTTAGCTGCAATGAGCTTTCAAAGATAGGAAAATTATACAAATTTCACTTACAGATGTTGTTTACATGCAAACAATTACACTTTTTCACATTTTTGGATGCAAATATCTTTTGAATCTCTGCAGATAGAGGTCTGGAAAAAAATAGACTATTAAACTGTTATGAATATGTGAACTATTTTGCATTTATTCAGTATTGTTGCAGTTTTTCAAGAAAATACCATGCTTTGAAAATGGCTATTTGGCCAAATGAGAAAGATTTTTTTGTTACAAATTGCACTTTTTGACATCGTCTTATTAAAAATCTGCTTGACGAACTGATTTAGCAATTGGCAGTTTAAATTCCTTTATATATGTACAATAGAAATTGGTTAGCAGAAAACACCTGACATGGTTCCACTTGTTATTATACTTGGTCAAAGTTCCACTTTTAATTGGAAATTAATACATTTTTATATATTAATTCTTTAAAATTGATTATCTCAAAAACAATAATATATATAGCCTAACTCTTTTTGGATTTGGGTTTGTAAATTCAACGTCTACAGGAAGGAATAACAATATTTTACCCTGTGCATATTTTTAAATTTCGCTGCCTGTACCTAGTGTTAAGCTGTTCAACAAACACATACGGCTTGAAATTCCCGCTTCCAGGTGATTATCGCCAATTGCCAGACATCGTCAGTTAGCTCATCTGAGGCGATTCATCCCCACATCACAGCACAGATGGCCGAATCAGTTTGAGCGTCCGTCTCCTGTGTTGGTAGATCATGGGATCGTGCGTTCGAACCCTGGTCGAGTCAAACCAATGACTTAAACAAATTGATTCTTATCGCTTCCTAGCCTGGCGTTCAGCATTATTAGGATACGGCAAGGAGGAAGACAAATCGTCCATGATTGAAATTTCCCCTGCTTAATCAACTAATGTACCCCCCAAAACAAATTCTTTCTCTGTTCTTCTTCCCTCCTATCATCGAGACCTCCCTGCCCTCTCCCCGACCAGACGGGATTTCCGAATGAGTTGAGCATCTGTCTCCCGTTTTGGTAGTTCGTAGAATTCGAACACACGGGTTCGAACCTTGGTCAAGTCAAACCAATGAGTTAACAATTGATATTTTTCTCTTCCAAGCCAGGAGCTTGGTGGTTATTAGGATAGGGTTGGTTCTGTGTCAGGATAGTGTCACTGAGTGGGATACTATAAAGTCGCAATGAGTGCGCACTGTCACAAGTCGGTACCCATTCTGATATGAACTGAGATGTTGCCAGGATGTAAAGCTCCAACAACCAAGCAACCAGCCGCCGCTCCCCCCCCCCCCCCCATTCATCCGAGTAATGCCCTCGGGCCGCTGTCACAAAACTGTAAAATTCACATCGCTGTCAAGCCGCTTAATAAATATATGTGTTCCTGTCATATATTCCCTGATAAGCTACTACATGTCGCTGTTTATCTGTTGGGGTTTTTCGTCCTGGCAACATCTAAGGTCATATCAGGGCGGTGTCGCTGTTACCTAATGAGTCACAGTAACACTTATGATGAGGGATATCTTGGTTAAACCCCAACACGAATTAGTTCGGTATGGGCGATATTATAGGCAAAACAAGGATATTTGAAACCTGACTTCCGGCATTTTCCTGCGATTCCCTGACAGTGCTAATCATATGTGGGGAAATCCGCGTTTTCGCGGAAATTCGCCGTCAGTGTAATATTCTCGGCTTGATTTCCATATTTTTTTGAGTGATGCCACTTTCGTCCATGTATTAGGGCCCTGTCACACCTTGCCGGACTGGGGAAACGGATAGAAACCGGACACTGTCCGGTGAAATACGTCAATGTCTGTTTTATATACGGTAGGCATCCGGCGTGTCTGTTCTCTGTACGGTGGTGTCCGGTGGCAAGTTTTGAACATGCACAAAACTTGTACCGGACACCACCGGACTGAAGTGTACGGTTGGTGTCCGGTTTAAGTCTGTTTAGTCCGTTTTGTCTGGTTCATGTCCAGTACCCATCCGTTACGTCTCCAGTTTGCTTCCTGCAGAGTCCGTTGATGGCACTGCGGGAATTTGGTCACAGTATATGTTTTCGGTACGTCCGTGATCAGTCTGGTACGTCCGTTTGACATTTGGTTGTCGTCCGGTTATCGGCCAGTTATCGTCCGGTGGCTATCCGTTCATGTCCATTTCATGTCCGTTCGTCCAGCATCCGTTGACGCAATAGCGCAACATTTTGACACATTTTGATACATTTTGATACTGGACACCACAAGACTACACAATTCTTTGTCCGGTTTATGTCCGTTGCTCAATCAATGTTGGTGTGAATATGACATGGAGATGAAGCATTTCGGCTTTAGTGACTGACTCCTTCTGAATCTAAGCCATAATAGGTAGGAAGGCATTGTCCATTGTCTTCATGGCTCGTCAATGGTAAGGTATATTAGACAGCTTGCTTTTGTTATGAGAATATATTACCAAAGACCCTATAATACTAAGACGGCTCACTCCCTATCTCTCCCATGGTAATGTAAATTTCGCAGTGCCACCTTGTGGTGGGTTTGATCAGCCCAACTGTTGGTTGGTGTTTCATATGTAAACACATATATTATACATGAGATAGGTAAGTATGAATACACATCAATATGAAATTGCTGTAAACAAATACACATCATCATCAGCATCATCATCAGCATCGCCATCATCACACATATTTCACATTCATATATACATTTATACATATAATATAGCATCTGTTTAACCAAGAGAACAGGCAGCGCACCAAGTGGTGGGTTTGATCATTTTGATTACACAGTACAGGCTGAGTGAGCTGTCTTAGTATTATAGGGTCTTTGATATTACCCAGATGATGAAGAGACTGAGAAAATGTCTCCCCCATCGGGGCTAAGATAGCGTGAATTGTGTTCCCTGGAGATAAGATTGCGACGCCCATAATGGCACAAGGGACATTGTTTCACCAGCGCAGTGATGGAAGGGTTTTCTCACTGGCAAGAAATGTTGGGGAATAGTAGTGTAGTAGTCTGCACTGACCTCTCAGGCAAGTAACCACATAGACAGGTAGGCATGGGTAGTGTGGTGATATCAAGGAGCCTAGGTGGTGTAATGGTTAGCACACTGGCCCGGAATGCAAAGAGATGTGGGTTCGAGTCCCACTCTAGGCACAATATTTCCCATTTTCATCACCCCCATGACAGTAGTTATATGCGGTGGATTCATTTAATGAAAGCACCATCTGTGATTAGGAGTGAGTGGGTCAGAGTGCAATCAGTTCATATATTAATGCAAATCTAGGTAGTACTTTTGGGCTATATACATACATTATATTAATATTATTAATGGAGTGCCAGTAGCATGTCGACCACTGAATGCTACTAATACCGCCCAAACCGCTGATGGCAGCAGCCTGGGCGACTTGGGTTTGTGCGCATGGAGGCAAATCCACCGTGAGCAGCCGCTGAGCTGGCGTGAGCACCACTATCGCTATCACTCCCGGTAGAAAGTTTGACCGTAGGAAATAAACAGTAGGCTAGAAATGTTGGCCATCCAGAGTTAATGTTCTCAATCAATATTTGTGTCTGTGTTATGTGTTATGAAGTGCCAAATAATATGTGTAGGTCATGTTTTTGCATGAGTGACATGTGTTATTCTGCAGCTATTGTTGACTCACGTGCGGAAGGTCCGGAGTTTGTTTCCCGGTTGAGTCAAACTGATGACTTAAAAATTGATACTTGTTGCTTCCTAGCCTGGCGCTCGGCATTAATAGGATAGAGCAAGGACTGGTTAGTTCAGTGTCCGGATAATGTGACTGAGAGGGAGATCGGGTCATGGTGCTGGCGGCCTGATTTCTCAGTGGGGAAACACTATAAAATTTGCCATGAGTGTGCAGTGTCACAAGTCGGTACCCGTCCTGATATGTCCTTAGATGTTGATAGGACGTAAAACAACAACAAACAAACAAACAAGGTTGTTGGTTGATGTCCAGCGGCAATGTTCACCAGGGGGGGGGGGGAGGGGGGCTAGGGGAGCGGGGTCGGGGGCGGGATGCCGGTAATCCACAATTGATGCCATACCTTCGAGCAGCCTCCTCATCTTATTGTGTTTATTCAACCTACTGATAGGATAATGATTAAATGAATGAGTGGTTGGGGTTTTACTCCCTACCAACACGCGAGGTACTATCAGGACGGGCCCCGACTTGTAATAATGCACGTGCATGGTGCTGCCTCATTGGGATGCAGTGTTGTCGACAGTATGTCATGGTGTCCCACTTCAGGAACATTATCCTGGCACCGAGCTAACCGGTCCTCATCCAATACTGATAATGCCGAGTACTGGTTAGCTCAGTGCCAGGTTAATCTGACTGAGTGGGATGTCGGATCATGGCGCTGGTGGATTGATTTCTCAGTGTGGCAGCACTATAAAGTGTGCACTCTCAAAAGTCGGTACCTGTCCTGATATGACCTTAGATGTTGCTAGGACGTAACACAACAAAACAACTAAAATAATGCCGAATAAAAGCCAAAGTACTGACACTTTAAGTCTTAGCTTTGTAAGATCTTGGTTTGAGTTGGCATGGGATTGCACCCATGACCTCCCGCAAAGGACTCAAGCATTTTACACCCTCACTCATACGTCATAGCATACGTAACCGCTGTATGTGTGTGCACGTGTCCTTGAAAACCTGGAATGTGGTAATCCAGGATTCCAGGCCTGGAGAGTCCTGGAATTTGTCTAAAGATCCTTGAAAATCCTTGAAAATAGAAAATCAATACTATATTTTGTTTAAGCATTTACTTTTTATTCATAAATAGTTGGTGTGTTATGTGCATATGTTCTTTATTCATTAATCAGTAATGTTTTGTATTAATCTTTTTTTTTTGTGGGTTTGTTGTCCTGCCTCTTGATTTTTGTATTAAAACTATACATATGTTTATTATTTTTCATGCTTATTTACACTTGAGTTCTCACACAGTGAATCGATTGTGAATACAGCCATGTTCTGGGGTACTTTAATTTAATAAACGTCTTAAAGTTGCATCGTCCGATGAAAACATCAAATTTTCAAAACCAAAACACTTATATAGACATAATTCTATGTATTCACCTGTGATACTGGTGCACTTATTAAGCATGTTTTGCAGCATAGAAGGTCGTAATAAGTCAATTTAATAGAACCTGTTACTACTGAAGTCTATTGTGCCAGAGTTTTGGCATGCTTGCCAACATTAATTTAGCATGTTTCAACGTCAAATATCTCCAAAGTTAGCCGTTTAAAATATAAATTACTTCAAACTAAACTAATATAGACTATAATGATTAACATAATGTATTTATCGCAGAAAATGTCAGAAATTCAAAAGCATCGGACTATGCTACTTTAAGATCATTGTGGAATTTTGCATTGACAGGTTTCTTGGAAAGTCTTGGAATTTGATATACAATAAAACCTCTATAACCGACCACCTCCACAGTTCGACCACTCCCCTATATCAATCGCTTTATTTGGGTCCCAAAGCGAACGTCCATACAATACCATTGTAACGATTACAAAATAACAAACTACCCCGACCATCTTCGCTAAATGGACCATTTATAGTCGGTCAGATGGTCGGTCGATTTAGAAAGGCTCTACTGTATCAAAGTGTGTATGAACCCTGTTATCCTACTGCACATATGCACATAACACACCAACTATCCTACTGTGACAAATGTAAACTGTACACACCCAATCTTAATAACCCCTTGTAAGTTGTAGAGTCTGTACTCGGATATGTGGCTGTGCACGTAGGCTATGATGAAAAACAATACAGACAAAGCGAAAGTAAGAGAGTAAAGTGAAAGAGAGATAGAGAGAGTCCAGCCCTCTGGTTTATTCATATATACAAAATTTCGGAAAGGACTGCGGGGCTCGCAGGCAGTCTGATCACCCGTGACGCGGCGGACGAGGACCAGAGTCGTCCAGCCGGAATGCAGGAACGGGAGGGGAAAGGGATTCGAAATAGAATAGTAATAAATAATACATAATAAATCGGGTAAACATCGAAGTAATATATTAATAAATATCAGATTAATCAGGAACGCTTAACTATTCCTCCGCAAATTTATATTCGTATAATTCTTATACCTCAAATAAATACATGGGTTCTTGGTAGGGTATCATGCCACCCCTTTCTACCAATAGGAATCTTCTTCTTTTCTCTTCTTTTTTTTTGTGACAATTTTTTAAATTCTGCCCATAACGTATAAGCTCCTATGAGGGTGCTTGTTTTCAACGCTGGACAATCTGCAATGTTCTTCCCCATAACTGACTGTGCAGATAGACAGCTAGTCTGATGTCACCTGTAACTGCACAGAATCAATGCCTTTTTTTGTTGTTGACGAATGCTATGGTTCTACTTTCAGAAACTGGCCGGGGGTAACGGTGGATTATGTGGATCTAGTCTCCCTTCTGTGATCTTCTCTACAGGTCCTTTCATCACCATCTACTTCAGGTAAGTGAGCATTGCCATGGTTACCACTTGTTGCCATTTAATGTGTTAGTAAAGGATGGGCAGGCGGGGGTTACCATTGATCGAATAGTAATAATAATAATAATAATAACAATAATAAAACATTTATATAGCGCCCGATCCGGGAAGCCGTTCTCAGGCGCTTTACATAACAAATAAATATACAGGAAAATAAATTTCAACTAGTTAAAAGCAGATTTAAACAAATGTTTCTTAAGACCTTTTTAGATCTTTATCACGGATTATGCACTGTGTCTGCTGCACACATTAGTTTGTCCCACTGCCACCAGAGGGAAGGTTGGTAGTGGAAATCCTCTATAAAACCCTTTCCCAATTGCATGGGCAGTCTCCGCTGTTCACAGCAAATGTTTGTCCCACTGCCATTAGAAAGCAGATTGGTTGTGGAAATCCTCTACAATACCATTTCCGCACAGCATGGCACATACTGCAATGTAACCTACAGCATCAGTTCTTCCACTGATGGGATGGCCGAATGAGTTGAGCGTCCGTCTCCCATTTTGGTAGATCGTGGCATTTGAACCCTGGTCGAGTCAAACCAATGACTTAAAAATTTATACTTGTCACTTCCTAATCAGGCGCTCGACATTATTATGAGGACTGGATGATTCAGTGTCAGGATAATGTGACTGAATAGGACATCAGGTCATGGTGCTGGCGGCCTGGTCTCCCAGTGAGGCAGCACTATAAAGGCACCCTGAGTGTGCACTATCACAAGTCCGTACCCATCCTGATATGCCCTTAGATGTTGCCAGGACATAAAACTGAAAAAACCAGCCTTCCACTGGCATTAGAGGACAAACAAGCTAGTGGTGGCAATGGTCCATTCAGACCAAGCTTACGAGTCTCGCTTGCGATCCTTCCGATATCGGCGTGCGTCTGACACTGACAGCTTTTAGCTTCTTTGTGAGTACTAAGGGGAAAAAATAGAAACATAGCGGCAATCTATGTTCAGACTGCACCTGGTCCGATGTCAGTTTCATCAGACAGGACAGGTCGCCGAGCATTGCAATGAGCGTCAGCATACAGCACGTGTTATCAACACAATTGTGTGATGCTGATAACTGAGATTCAATGAGCCATCGGTAAAACACATCCGTCCACCAAACAGTCTGTGTGTAGAACGCGGAACCAGAGCTGTGCCTGCTTCACCTCTGACAAAGCAATTCCCTCCAACATCTGCCGTGCCATGTCTTTATGTGGGTGGAAGCTGCTGCTTTGGCTCCTTACATCACGTCCAGCTGAGACGCTATGAATATAAGTATGAGTATGAGTATGAGTATGAATGAAGGGCGTCCCCCACAGTAACGGGTTAGCCGCTGCCGTCTGTGTTATACATATATAGTGCATCTATAGTATTTTATATAGTACATATATAGTGCTATATTATATTGCTCATATATATAATGCATATATAGTGCATATATAGTGCATATATAATGCAAATATAGTGCATATATAGTGCATATATAATGCATATATAGTGCATATATAATACATAAATAATGCATATATAGTGCATATATAGTGCATATACAGGATATACATAGGGCATATGTAGTACATATAGCTAGTGCACATATACACTACATATGTAGTAATGTTAGTACATATATAGTACACATAGAGTACGCATATCATATAGTACACATATAGTACACATATAGTACACATATAGTACACATATAGTACACATATATTACGCATATAGTATGCATATAGTACATATAACACAGATAGTACATAAGTATATAACACCCTTAGCACAAATATATCACATATCTTGTACACAATATCGTACATAACACAAAATGCCATGAATATTTGAAACATTCAACCATGTACTGAGTGAGGTTCGGTTTTTGGGGAAAGTCGCTCACGTCTCAGAGTCATAATAGACTTAGCATTGTGAGGGAATCGCGGAAAAATACCAGAAGTAAGGATTCATCCAATGCTCTCCTAACACTATCCTAGCTTTATTCCGCTGATCAGTCAGCACAGACTACCCTTGGAGAGCTCTCCTTCAGGCTTTATTATCGCCCACCTGTCTGTCAATTTCCGCTCTTTTACCCCTCCATAATAACTTTCATCCCTGATGTATTACGTTTCCCTCCCTTCATATCCCTGGGTTTTTTCTTTTTTTTTGCAATGGAAGTTGGTAGGCTTTGTGTTATGTGTGCGAGATGTTGGTGAAACATTGGGCGTGTGATGCGGGTATGTTCTCAGGTGAGCTGGTTTATAAGGGGTCCGTAGGGGTTAGCGCCCCGGGCTATTCACTTACGACAGCAGCCCGCCCCGCCCCCTCTGCCCCCGGCCAAGCCCCGCTCTGCCCCCCCCCCCCGACACCCCGCCCGTCCTACTTCTACCCCCCCCCCCCGACAGCCCCCCTCCCTCTGTCCCCCGCCAGCCCCCCCCCCCTCTGCTCCCTACGCGGCCTCTCTCTCTGCTCCCTGCCCAGCCCACCCCTCTGCTTCCTACCCGGCCTCCATCTCTGCTCCCTGCCCAGCCCCCTCTGTCCCCCGCCGGGCCCCCCTCTACTCCCTACCCGGCCTCCCTCTCTGCTCCCTGCCCAGCCCCCTCTGTCCCCCGCCGGGCCCCCCTCTACTCCCTACCCGGCCTCCTCTCTGCTTCCTGCCCAGCCCCCATCTGTCCCCCCGCCGCCCCCCCCCCTCTGCTCCCTACCCGGCCTCCCTCTCTGCTCCCTGCCCAGCCCCATCTGTCCCCCCACCGCCCCCCCCCCCCTGCTCCCTACCCGGCCTCCTTCTTGCTCCCTGCCCGCCCCCATCTGTCCCCCCGCCGCCCCCCCCCCCCCTCTGCTCCCTACCCGGTCTCCCTCTCTGCTCCCTGCCCAGCCCCGTCTGTCCCCCGCCGGGCCCCCCTCTACTCCCTACCCGGCCTCCCTCTGTTCCCTGCCCAGCCTCGCCTCTGCCCTCCACCCGGTCCCCCTCCGCCTCCGCCGCCTCCCTGCCCCCCCCCCCCCCCCCCCCCCCCCCCCCCCCCCCCCCCTTTGCCGTCCCCTTCTGCCCCTGCCCGTCCACCTCCCTCCCTGCCAACCCCCGTTGTGGTTATGGTGATTTATGTGAGGGTAAGGGACCCTGTGGTGTGACCGAGGCTCTCCTGTGATCGTGCTATATATCTGCGACTGCATCCAATATACCACGGTATCTAGCCGCCAGAGTGACACCACCACCACCGCCCACTCTTTCTGTCAGCTAGGTGTTCAGCACCCAGTCTGGTTCCTATTAGCTAGCCAGGCTTTATGAATCCGATGAGAGGTTCTTCAAAGGGAGAAGTTTATTATTTATAATATATTCTTCCGTCAAGGACAACAACAATGAATATGGTTTGGAGTGAGAAATCCTCTGACTGGACCCATGAAAAGGCCTAAACCTATCATTTATGAAGTGAACATTTGGAATGAAAAGAGGTGGTTACAGCAGTCTACACCCACATGTGGCAAGTCCCAGAATAAAGCAGGCCTGCATGCATGCATTTGAGCAGGTGTCCAGGTCACTCAGCAGTGCCTAAACCAGCACATAAGTAAAGGTAGAGAACTACCAACAAATACAACATAGAGCAAAATAGGCGGTGCTGAACTATGTTTGTTTGTTGTTGTTTTACATCCTAGCAACATCTAAGGTCATATCAGGATGGGTACCGACTTGTGACAGTATGCACTCATTGCAATTTATAGTGCTGCCCCACTGGGAAAACAGGCCGCCAGCACCATGACCCGATATCCCACTCAGTCACATTATCCTGACACCTAGCTAACCAGTCCTTGCCCTATCCTAATAATGCCGAGCATCAGGCTAGGAAGCGACAAGTATCAATTTTTAAGTCATTGGTTTGACTCGACCGGGAACTGAACTCGCAAACTCCCGATCTTCCGCATGCGAGGCCTGTGCTCTACCGATTCGACCACCAAGGCCAGTGCTGAGGTATGTAACACTAACCGTACAGCCTAAATAATATTGGAATAATAGAGTATACATCACATAATTGAATTGAATGTAAATGCCGAATTGTGACTTAAGAGTAAAGCCAGGAAAAGCAAAGCGAGGAATCCATTTAACACGGTGGATCTTGCTGTGTCCACTCCCAGTTTCACCTACATGTGTGGAAGGCTATGGTAGAAGGGGGGTCGAAAAGGCAATATTTGACCTTATATGGAGCCAGGACATAAAACACCAGCAAACAAAGTTTTGACATATTTGTAATGTTCCCACTGGGTTCATTTGGTGTCCTGTATAAATCAATAATTTTCAGTATTAAGCTATATCTTAAGCTACTTTGTAAATAAATGTTTTTTTTTATTAATATGTTATTGATAAATGAGACATAATTTAAAATGTAAATAAGCACATTTTGTGCTGCTGATAGTCCCATACGTTCTTGGCCTGTGAGCCAAATTCAGCAAACAATAACATAGTTTAAGTGTTTCACTGAGAGCCATGTGGGCTGAGCTATATGCTGATATTGGAATAAATGTCCACCCCCCAAAAACAAATCTTTAAAAAAAGAAGAAAGTCACTGTGCTCGGTAAACAGTGTGGTCGGTGCAGTTCCTTGGTATGAACTTGTTGCTAGGATGGAAAGCCCCAACAAACAAACTAGATATTATACATTTGTTATTCACAATTTCTATACATATTCTACAAACATCAATTAACTTGTTGACAATACAAAAATGTATGAAGAGTGTAACCATTAATGGTTGTCTTGCCACTGCCCCTTCCTTATAAACAAGCTAGTGTGAGCTGCTTGTCATGGGCGGCTGCCACAGCCACCGTCGCCACCAGGTGGCGGTGCTTAGTGGCCGCTGATTGGCCAGTCAGGGGGCAGTAGTTGACTAATTTACTTGGTGGTGCTCCCTGCCACCCCCAACACCCGAGACTCCATAATTCAACCGGCTGAAGGGTATCTTTCACCTTGTATCTCTTTTCCCGGAAACACGTGACCAGGCATGGGAGATGGCCGGTAGGGTCAGACTTTTCAACATTGTTGTCGTTGTTTGTTGGGGTTTTGCGTCCTAGCAACAGTCGCGTTTCAAAATTGAGGTCTTTTTAATTGGTTATTGATATTATACTATTATTATTATTTATAGTATGGACCTTCCACTTTCTCAGTTTCAGAGGACTGGTTTTTTTTTTGTCTTAAAATATCTTTATTTACACCAGTGACAATGCTTATATGTTAAAGTTGCATAGTCCAATGGTTTTGAATTTCGGCATTTTTCTGAGATAAATTTATTAGATCGATCACTAGTATCTACTTTACATTAGTTTAAAGTTACGTTTATTTTAAATGGTAAACTTTTTAGATATTTTGAGTGCAAACATGGAAAATTAGTTTTGGCAAGCTTGCCAAAACTCTGACACCATAGACTTCTGCAGTAACATGTCCTGTTAAATTGACTCAATATTGCCTTCTATGCAGAAACAAATGCTTAATAAGTGCATCAGTATCTAAGTTAGATATGTCAAATCAAATCTAGATAATTGGTTTGGTTTTGAAAATTTGATATTTCACCGGACTATGCAGCTTTAATTGCCCACCTAAAATTACAAATCTGACCATCCGAGCAGGTCTGGAGGTGGTAGTGACCAGACGCAGCTGGTATCAGGGTGGCCACGAGCCACTCACAGGTGCCACCATAGTGGCAGAAGCAGGAACTAACTCCTATGACAGTAGGATTGTAGGTAATAAATAATATATATATATAAGAGAACTGATAAGTGGTAGTGTCCTTGTTTATATTCCCATAATAGATTATAGAGTACATATATATTTTGTTAGATGTATCAATACATGTATATGTCATGTGTGTATATATTATTATATATACAATGTTATATGTATGCTATATATATAGTATTGATAGTGTCTGATATCCCAGCAATATACACAGTTATATTCTGAAGACAGTAAGTGCAATCAAAGCTATATACAATCAAATAGTTAATGTAAATGCACCTAGTTAATTACTGCATATCCAGCATATGCACACACAGGCAGACAGTGCTTTCCCTGACTACGACTAACCCGAGACCGTAGTGTTAAATTCACCGACCGAGTGGCGCATGAAATTGCAATTGATTGATGGGATAGGATTCAAAATAAGAATCCCCCTAGGATTATGTTCACGGTTAATTATGTAAGAACAAATATGACGACATCCTTGTGTAAAATACACACACATGTAAAAGTGTATCAAGTCAGGGAAAACATGAAATCACAACGATCCAATCGGAATGGAAGCCACGTCCACAGCAATTGGACTGGGCCGTGTGTTCACTATGGGCGCCGGGTACCGAGTCCTGGTTCTGATTACCAGAAGGCGCACTCGGAGCATGCGCAGAGGGGATCACGTTGAAATTGCAGTGTCGTTCTCATGTCGGGTTGGGTTCGGGTGCGTTTTGATGGTTTGTGTTCCTCGGAAGGATGGTTGTCGAGGGAGAGGAATGTGGCTGCACTTGGCTACGTGTGTTTGCGGGTGGCTACGCGTGTCTGTGGCTGGCTACGTGTGTATGTGGGTGGTTAAGTAGTGTGTTTGTGGGTGGCTATGTGTATCTGTGGCTGGCTTCGGGTGGCTATATGTGAATGGGAGGCTATGTATGTCTGTGTGTGGCTACGCGTGAATGTGGATGGCTACGTGTGTCTGTGGGTGGCTATGTGTGTCTGTGGGTGGCTATGTGTGTCTGTGGGTGGCTATGTGTGTCTGGCTGGCTGTGTGTGTATGGGTGGTTATGTGTGTCTGTGGGTGGATATGTGTGTTTGTGGGTGTCTAGGTGTGCCTGTGGGTGTCTAGGTGTGTATGTGGATGGCTAACTGTGTCTGTGGGTGGCTATGTGTGTATGTGGGTGTCTATGTGTGCCTGTGTGTGTCTAGGGGTGTATGCGGATGGCTAACTGTGTCTGTGGGTGGTTATCTGTGTCTGTGGGTGTCTAGGTCTGCCTGTGGGTGTGTAGGTGTGTCTGGGGATGGTTACCTGTGTCTGTGGGTGGCTATCTGTGTCTGTGGGTGTCTAGGTGTGCCTGCGGATGGCTAACTGTGTCTGTGGGTGGTTATGTCTGTATGTGGGTGTCTAGGTGAGTCTGGGTGGCTATGTGTGTCTGGGTGGTTACATGTGTCTGCGGGTGGATATGTGTTCTGTGGGTGGCTATGTGTGTCTGCGGGTGGCTACATGTGTATGTGGGTGGTTGTGTGTGAATGCGTGGCTATGTGTGTCTGTGGGTGGCTATGTGTGTCTCTGGGTGGCTACATGTGTCTGCGGGTGGCTACATGTGTATGTGGGTGGTTGTGTGTGAATGCGTGGCTATGTGTGTCTGTGGGTGGCTATGTGTGTCTCTGGGTGGCTACATGTGTCTGTGGGTGGCTATATGTGTCTGGGTGGTTATGTGTGTATGTGGGTGGATATGTGTCTTTGTGGGTGGCTATTTGTGTCTCTGGGTGGCTATGTGTGTCTGGGTGGATATATGTGTCTGTGGGTTGCTATGTGTGTATGTGGGTGTCTAGGTGTGCATGTGGGTGTCTAGGTGTGTCTGCGGATGGTTAACTGTGTCTGTGGGTGGCTATGTGTGTCTGTGGGTTGCTGAGAGTAGCTCTGGTGCAGGCAGGCAGTTACAGACCAAATCTATGGTGCTTTTTTATGCTTGATTTGTCTTTTTCTTTTAAAAATATCTTCGGTACATACATATATATATCAGCATTTTTTTTAACTTTTTCTTTCGGTTTTTCTCTTTTCCCTTTTTCGTTTCTCTTTTTCCCTTTTCACTTTGTACCGTTGATATAGATCTAAGTGAATACATGCTTTTGATTGAATGGCAGAATAACTAACAACAGTTTTTTTCATGTCTTATTGCGAAAGCAATTCGCAAAGTGGTTAGAGTCTCTGACTTTTTTCTAGGTCGGACTCCTAATCTGAAGGTCGGTGGTTCGATTCCCCATTCCCCCGCACCTCTGCCAATTTGGATTTCCACCGCTATGTATAACTTACAGCGTCATCAAAGGCTGGTTGCTCTCATACCATCTCTATGTGGTGTGGGAAGTTAAAAATCACTTGAGTCCATAAAAGTGTAGGCTTAGGCTTTCTATCAACAAACTGTCTAATGGTGAAAACAAGTCTATTCTGACTTAACCATGATAGGCAGTATCAATCTTTTTTTTTTAAGTTCTCTTTAGTGCTGAAATAATGTGAGAAACCAGACGGAATGGCCAAATGAGTTTGAGCATCCACCTCCCGTTTTGGTAGGTCATGAGATTCAAACCCACGGGTTAGAATCCTAGTCGAGTCAAACCAATGACTTAAAGATTTATACTTGTCGCTGCCTAGCCTAGGACTCGGCATTATTAGGATAGGGCAAGGAGCAGTGGAATGAGGAAGACCAATCGTTCATGATTGAAATTTCCCCTGCTTAATCAACTAATGTACCAACAAAAAACCACCAATAATATGACTTGTTCTTGCATTTCAAATAATTCTTGGTAATTCTGAGAGGAATAGCTAGATGTGAGACTTTTTCTTGCAATTAAAATAATTCTTGGTTATTCTGAGAGTAGTAGCTAAATATGACAAATGAGACTTATTCTTGAAACTGTAATAATTCTTCGTAATTCTGACAAGAATAGCTAATTGTGAGAAAAAAGACCTTTTCTTGCAATTAAGATAATTCTTGGTAATTCCCAGAGGAGTAGCTAAATGTGAGAAATAAGACTTATTCTTGAAATTATAATAATTCTTGGTAATTCTGAGAGGAGTAGCTAAATGTGAGAAATAAGACTTATTCTTGAAATTATAATAATTCTTGGTAATTCCAAGAGGAGTTGCAAAATGTGAGAAATAAGACTTTTCCTTGAAATTAAAATAATTCTTGGTAATTCTGAGAGGAGTTGCTAAATGTGAGAAATAAGACTTATTCTTGAAATTATAATAATTCTTGGTAATTCTGAGAGGAGTTGCTAAATATGAGAAATAAGACTTTTTCTTGAAATTAAAAACAATTCTTTGGGCTTTGGGTGGCTAGGAGAAGAGGAGCAGAGAAGAGAAGGGCGTATGTGGTGGGTGGGTGAAGGGGCAGGTTGTGTATATTGGAATGCCACCAAGCTGGTCTATGTATATATACACATATAGAATGAGCCCCAGGGTCAGACTACTGCCATTTCACCTCCTGCAAATATCAGATCACCTTCGCTTTAAAGTTGAATTGAAAGTCAACATTATTGCATTGCATGTGTTAGATTTACTAGAATATAAAAGTTGCATAGTCCGGTGAATGAATCAAATTTCCAAACCAGTGCAATTATCTAGATTTGATTCTACATATCTTTCTTAGATACTGGTACACTTATTAAGCATCTTTTTCCACATTGCAGGGAATAATGATGCAATTTAAGAGAACCTGTTATTGCAGAAGCCTATGTTGTCAGAGTTTTGGCATGCTTGCCAAATTAAATTGACATCGTTGCACTTAAAATATCTCAAAGGTTAGCCATTTAAAAATACAAGTTACCTCAAATTAAAGGAAGGTAGATTATAACAAGAAAATTAATTATATGTATATATATATATATAGAGAGAGAGAGAGAGGGAGAGAGATACCCGTGTAAGCGCATATCTGTGCAGACATGTACGGTAAATGTCTGCAACGCATTTAGCTGGATGACAAGTGCCGAAAAAGAATATATTTTAATGAATAATTGACAGCAAAACAAAATGTAGCATATCCATATGAAAACAGAACCTGATTCTGTAAAACACTAAATTCATATGAAGAGTTCAAGCGCAAAACCACGTAAATGCCAACCCCAAAAATGGAGATAAATGTTGGAATCCAACCCTCAAAAACTTTATTTTGTGTATAATCCTTCTGTGTTGTTAATTGCTCCATAAACATGTGATCATATGAAAAGTGGAATTAGTGAAAATTCAAATTATTTTCAGGTAAAAATCTTTTATTTAAATTTTTTTTTTTTTGATTGGCATTTACATGGTTTTGCGCCTGAACTCTTCAAATTGAGGCACATTAGAACACAAGCCACTGTCATTGAACGCCAACACATCATCATCTATCGTCTTAATTGTGTTAAGGGGCGTCGAAACACATTACTAAGATAGTGGCTATAACAGTAGCTTAGATGTGGGATCTTACTCCATATCCCGCCAATCTGTCAAGATAAGATAAGGGTGCTTTGCTTGTCAACCCTCTTGGCGCAAGGTGAGATCACGCGGGACGCAACATTCAACGTGACGTAATGAGACAACACTTGTGCGCCAATCTATGTGAGAAAAAAATGATAGCTAAATAATAATATAAATATATATTTATATATCACATGAGCAGTTCAAAGTGATGTGATGAGACAACACTTGCACGTCAATCTAGGTGAGAAAAAAAAAAGATAGCTAAATAATAATATTAATATAATAATATATATTTATATATCACATGGACAGGTCAAAGTGATGTGATGCGACAACACTTGCACCTCAATCTAGGTGAGAACAAATTATAGCTAAATAATAATAATATAAATATATAATTATATATCACATGCGCTGTTCAAAGTGATGTGATGAGACAACACTTGTGCATCAATCTAGGTCATAAAGAAATTATAGCTAAATAATAATATAAATATATATTTATTTATCACATGCACAGTTCAAAGTAATGTGATGAGACAACACTTGCGCGTCAATCTAGGTGAGAAAAAAAATTATAGTGGAATAATAATATAGATATATATTTATATATCGCATGAGCAGTTCAAAGTGATGTGATGCGACAACACTTGTGCATCAATCTACGTAAAAAAATATTTTAAAAAAAGAAAAGAAATGGGACCAGATGGGATGGCCGAATGAGTTGAGCGTCCGTATCCGGCTTTGGTAGATAACAGGAGTCGAATCCATGAACTCTGGTGGTTGAGTCAAGCCAATGACTTAACATTTTATACTTATCGCTTCCTAGCCAGGCACTCAACATTATTAGGATAGGGCAATGGCAGGTCAGCTCGGTATCAGGATAATGTGACTGAGTGGGATATCAGGTCATGGTGCTGGTGGCCTAGTCTTCCAGTGGGGCAGCACTATAAATTCACCATGAGTGCACACTGTCACAAGTCGGTACCCATCTTGATATTACCTTAGATGTTGGCAGGACGTAAAATCCAACAACCAGCCAATAATGATAACTAAATAATAATATATACACATACAGTAAAACCTCTCTAAACCGACCGACCATGGCACCAACTTTAAGTGGCCCATTTAGGGAGGTGGTCAGTTTAGAGAGTTAGAATATCCTTACAATGGTATTATTGGGACTCAAATAAAGCGATCGATACAGGGGAGTGGTCGATCTGTGGAGGGAGGGGTCGGTATAGTGAGGTTTTACTGTATTATATTATATCACATGCAGAAACTGAGCTGAAGTCCTGTTTAAAAAGTTTGATATATGTGACGAAGCCTTGCATGTGCTGCTGTCAATTAGTCCACTGCATTCTGACAGTCAGGCTTGTTGCTGGTGGTGAAGAGGAGGGTGGGGGGAGGGGTTCCCGGCCTCTCTCCGGCTGATTACCTGATGGTCTGTGGAGGAGAGGGATCGTTGCCTCGGAGTGGAGTGGGTGGAACGCGGCTATAGGTCTCGCCGCTAGGGGGCGCCTTGGAGAAGGGTGCCTGGGTGGTGAGGGTTGAGTGTGTATGTGTGGGGGTGGGGTGGGGGTGGGGGTAACCCTCAGGCCTGGCCTGCTCTTAACCCCTTCCAGGTGGGAGGCCAACCGGGGTGGTCCACAACTAGCAGAATTCGTGTACACTCTCCACGCGCAGGTTGAGTACCGGTGTCCTTGATGAGCCGCAGCCCTGTAGGGTTCGCACTCACTCTCCCCGCCGATGTTCTTTCTATGTGCGCACTTGGTGGTTCATGATACATGATCATAATGTGGAATAGGCTTTTTGTGATAATACTAATATTGTCATGGGGGTGGGGGGTGATGAAAATAGGAAATATTGCGCCTAGAGCCGGACTCAAACCCACATCTCTTTGTATTCCGGGCCAGTGTGCTAACCATTACGCCATCTAGGCTCCCTGATATCAGCACACTACGCATGCCTACCTGTCTATGTGGTTACTTGCCTGAGAAGTCAGTGCAGGCTATTACAATAGTAATAGTATCCAAATATCCGCCTATCTTATCAGATCTTGCTACTATTAATATGATAGCCTGTGTATTTTGAGATAAATATTAGCGTCAGTTTGCACATGGTAGTTTCTAGGAAAATCCAAGTCACAAAATAAACTCTACTCCCTTTGGACGTCACCTCTTACATGACATAAAATCACCATCGAGCAATAAAATGCGGGATACTTTATTTTGACTTCCAGAAGCTAATTTAATAACTTTTCTGTCTTTAAATAAATGCACCTTGGAGGCTCAATGGCTAGGAATTGTCATTTGACTAAGTTGAATTTATCTAAGCAGTTCGGCCTCACGTCCTTCTTTAATTCACTTTCACTTATTTCAATTTTAAAGTGGTGTGACAGATGAAAATTCTGGGAGATCAAATGCAAAAATAAACAACCCACTAAAGCTTAAAGCTGCCATAGTCCGATGAAATATCAAATTTTCAAAACCAAACCAATTATCTAGATTTGATATTACATAACTAACTTAGATACTGATGCACTTATTAAGCATTCGTTTCTGCATAGAAGGTAACAGTGAGTCAATTGAACAGAACCTGTTAGTGCAGAAGTCTATGGTGTCAGAGTTTTGGCAAGCTTCCCAAAACTAATTTTCCATGCTTGCACTCAAAATATCTCAAAAGTTTACCATTTAAAATAAAAGTAACTTTAAACTAATGTAAAGTAGATATTAGTGATCGATCTAATATATTTATCTCATAAAAAATACAGAAATTCAAAACCATCGGAATATGCAACTTTAACCGATATACTGTGAGAAAGTACACTTACACGAGAGATTGACTCGGTTAAGGAAGACCACAGACGGGGAACTGGGGGTAACACAAGTTTATTCAGCATTTACCGACCCTTCGGAGAGGAGAAGAAAAGTAATGTAGTTGTGTGGGTAAGTGGGAAAGTTTGCACTTCACTGGTTCACTGCGAAGGGAAGAGAGAGCGACCAGCTGCAGCCGCTGGTGGAAAAGGTGTGAAAGCACACCGGCCAATCGGGTGGATGGAGAGATAAACTCAGCCATCCACCTGAAGCTGAGTCTGCGGCACAGAGAATAGCGGAGTGAGGAGGCGTGTTGTTCACGCCAAGTTAAGCGCAATGTGAGCATTGCGACCGATCATTATTTTTACAATATATATTTATATGTCACATGCACAGGTCAAAGTGATGTGATCTGATAATGTAATATATTAAAACCTCTCTAAATCGACCAACCATGGGATCGACTTTATTTAAATGGTGCATTTAGGGAGGTGGTCGGTTTAGGGAGTATTTTTAAATCTTTACAATGGTATTGTATGGCTATCGTTTCAGACTCAAATAAAGCGATCGGTATAGGGGAGTGGTCGATCTGTGGAGGTGTCTAGTAGAGGTTTTACTGTATGTCTTTACCGATGGAGCTGAGGATGTATGCGTAGTTCCCGGAACCTCCGCTAACCGGAACTGGCGCTGACCCCATCAGTTCCTCTCCACTGCGGCCGACTGAGGGAGAAGGGAGGTGGGGAGAGGGGAGCATTATGTTCACTTAGCCACCGCTATAAAGCAAATACCTGCAACTGGAATCTCTGCTGTTGTAAGGAAAGATGTGGGTGGAGATGCATGGGCTGTGTGTTTGCTCTGGTCCGCCTTGACTGCTGATGTCTGGTAATTGGGTATGCACGGTAGGTTGGGGAGCATTGTGCTTTTTGATTTGTCGGTTGTTGTTCTATGTCCTAGCCATATCTAAGGTCATACTTCCTAGCCAGGTGCTCGGCATTATTAGGATAGAGCAAGGACTGGTTCGCTCAATGTCAGGATAATGTGACTGAGTGGGATATCAGGTCATGGTGCTGATGGCCTGATTTCCAAGTGGGGCAGCACTATTATTAAGTCGCCATGAGTGCACACTGTCACAACTCGATACCCGTTGTGATATGACCTTAGATGTTGCCAGGACGTAAAACTCCAACAAAAAACAAACAATCTATGGTCATATCAGGATGGGTAACAACTTGTGACACTGCACACTCATGACAACTTCATAGTGCTGTCCCACTGGGAGACCAGGCTGCTGGTACAATGATCCGATATCCCACACAGTCACATTATCCTGATACTGTGCTAACCAGTCCTTGTCCTATCCTATTATTGTCGAACACCAGGCTAGGTAGCGATAAGTATCATTTTGATAAGTCATTGGTTTCACTCGGCTGGGATTCGAACTACCGACCTTCCGGACGGGAAGCCTGCGCTCTGCCGATTCGGCCACCGCGTCCGGTCTTTTGGTTTGTATCCGGGGTATGTGTCAGGAAAACCTCCAGGAAAGCACAGCCTTTCCACAGGTATCCGGCTTGCAGGCATTTTCACTGAAATATTGGACTGGCTAAAGGCTGCATTCCATATACGCGTAATGCGTAATGCGAATGCGAATGCGACAAAAAATCGAAATGCCTTGAAACCTATGAGGTACATTCCATACACGCGTAATGCGTAATGCGAATGCGAATGCATCAGAAATTCATTATCCCGATCGCTCCATGTAGCGATCGGTGCGTAATGCGTTATGCGTCAAGCTGGATGTGAATAGAAACCTGAGTCTGATGTGTCCATTCCAGGAGAGGCGACTGAGCATTATGGAACAGTCTCACAGAGGGGTGCTAATTGGAAACACATGGTGAGCTGGGCACCAGGGAGACATATGGTTAGGGGAAAGCTAAAAATGCTACCATATGCACAGAAATATGAATACTTATCTATAATTTGGTTATAATAAAGGTAGGAACCCCCATGTGACATACAAAAAGTTACATAGATATACATGCAATATTTGGTCACATACAGAGCAGTATGGAGAATAATTGTTTATTTTTATTTTTTAAATATAGCCAGTCGTGCGCCACATAACGCATTACGCATTACGCGTATATGGAATGCTGGCATTCGCATAACGCGTAACGCATTACGCATTACGCGTATATGGAATGCGCCCTTTAGGGTTTCAAGTGAGCTCATGTACAGTCAAGCCTCGTTAATTGAGACTACTTTGTTCCCAGCAGGCAATGTCAAATTCGCAGGGTTAAAAAAAAAAAAAGTATTTATTTTAAAGATTTGACAGATAAAATGAATGAGGGAAATCTGTTCCGTGGATGTTTTGGTCAGACATCTTTTTTATTTTAGCGATGAATTTATTTACCCTGCTCATAGTCTTGAATGAGCGAGGTCGCTCATTCGGTGTCATTGCTGGACATGGCAGGCTCAAGGCCGAAGCCCTCCCCCCCCTGCCACTACTGTGGTGGGGGGGGGGGGGGAGGAGTGATGCGCGACACGGTCGCTCACGCGCACCCCCCTGCCGGTGGGGGAGGGGATCTGGGCCTATAAAAACTCCTGCCAGCCATCACGGCCCGGCACTATCCTGGCATCTCCCGGAGCCACCGAAGCTGGTCAGTCTTCTCCAAATGCCCACACTGACCACTGACCACTTCCACACCTGTGCAGTTGACAGATCACACCTACTTAAATGTCACATTTCTGATAATTTACCCTGTACTGTTATCTCATATGTTTATCATTAACTATTGCTATTCTACTTTAAGGTAATTGATTACTCGTTTGTTAAATCGTTCACATGACTCATATGCCCTCATCACATTTCATTTCCCCAATATATCAGGGCCTTCGCTCGTTCGCTTCTTGCCCGATGATACAGTCAATGTACATGCCGCTGGGTGGGCAGCGCCCGAATAAAAGCCTTTGAGTCAGCTGTGTCCTCTGAGTCAGCTGTGTCCGTGAGCAATGACGAATAATTGTGTTAACACTTGTTTTCACTGCTGGGCAACACTAATCCAATTTGATTTACATCTTTTGATTTTTGTTTTAGTAATAGATTTCTGGATTAAACAGGATCAGACTAACACGTTCTGAACACGTTTGACTTATATTAAGTGAGCTTCTCAATCTAAAGGCTCTGTCACACATCACCGGATTGGGGACACAGAAAGAAACCGAACAAAGTCCGTTGATATCCGGTGAAGTCTAGTATGTGTCTGTTGCATATCCGTTGATATCCTTTGATATCCGGCCCGATCCGTTACAAGTTTTGAGCATGCACACAACTTGTAATGGATTACGCCGGACTGACCTATGCGGTTATAATCCTTCCCCGTCCCTTCCTCATCCGTTCCCATCCATTCCCATCCGTTACATATCCATTGCACATCCGTTGCCCATCCATTACCCATCCGTTACATAATCGATACATTTCAAGTCCGAAAAACACCGGACTAGAATATTCTTTGTCCGGTTCTGTCCGTTGCTCAATCCGCCATATATGTATGTGAGTGGAGTACCACTGGTCAAATGAGAGCACAGCCTGATGCAGTAGGCCTACATAGAATACGGATAATACAACATAATTAAATAATTCCTTTCCACGCTTTTTACTCGTATAATACGCTATACTTCACCCACATACATACATACATATATATATATATATGCATATCTATATATATATATGCATATCTATATATATATATATATATATATATATATATATATATATATATATATATATGGGTATGGGTCACGAAAAGAGGCCAATTGGGGGAAGTTGTCGGCGTCGATCATTGGATGTCGGCGTCGATCGTCATAATTATACTTTAGCATTGACAGAGGTGTTGCAAAGTCCTTAAATTTATCCTGAATGTAAAGTTAGAGAAAATACAACAACCTTATTTGTTTCTAGGATAATTTAATATAAAACAAAGAAATGCACTACACTTTAAGAATTGTGACGCTGACATCTTAAATAAACCACCAATTGGCCCATTTTCGTGAGGCTGACGCAGTGCATATCTATATATAGACACACACGTCTTGAGTATGATGGGCAGAGACAGGTGACCCCAGTTGGAGAGGGTATAGGCTACCCATCTCGTGTCAGTGATGTTCGACATGACGTGTTGTGACGTGGACTCTGCACGTCACATCCTGTAACACGTGGTGTCCATATGTCATGACGCTAAAGCAATTCAGTTGTGTTTCTAACCAACAAATTGCTGCTCACATTTCTGTCAGTTATGGCAAGACCGTCTGGCATACTTCAGGACTTCAGGTCGGGTTTCTACCTAATTTATACGCAAATGACCCTGTTTGCTTTTATCCTAGCAATAAGTACATTCGAGAAGAATTTTAATATATTCCCTACACTTTTATTATTATATATATATATATATATATTTATATGCTCTATAATCTATTATGGGAATATAAACAAGGACACTATCTATCTCCAGTTCCCTATCTTATAGTATATTCACTGTATCCTATCTAATTGACCCAGTGTAGTAGAGTATTGGCCACACCGGCGCCACCTGTGAGGGGCTCTAACTTCTAACAAAGACCCTATAATACTAAGACGGCTCACTCTCTATCTCTCCCATGGTAATGTGCATTTCGCAGTGCCACCTTGTGGTGGGTTTGATCAGCCCAGCTCCTGGTTGATGTTTCACATGTAAACACATACAATTATATTATACATGAGATAGGTAAGTATGAATACACATCAATATGAAATTGCTATGAACAAATACACATCATCATCAGCATCATCATCAGCATCGCCATCATCACACATCTTTCACATTCATACATACATTTATTCATATAATATAACACCTGTTTAACCAAGAGAACAGCCAGCACACCAAGTGGTGTGTTTGATCATTTTGATTACACAATACAGGCTGAGTGAGCCATCTTAGTATTATGGGGTCTTTGCTTCTACGGACTGTATGGCAGCTGAGTCTGGCCGTTATCGCCTATAGACCCGTCGGGACGGTCATATATTCACATATTCACATATTTGTGTAATAACATTGCCGGGAATGTACATTATGTAATTACATTATGAGAATATGAATAATCGAATGAAGGCCTCAGTTAATTCAATCCCAGCTATATAATTTAACCTTTACTATGTGTATGTAATAATAATGATGATGACAATGATGGTGGTGATGATGATAACAACTGGTTCAAACCCTGGTTGAGTCAAAACAATGACTTAAAAATTTATGTGTCGCTTCCTAGCCCCGCGCTTGGCATTATTACGATAGGGCAAGGACTAGTTGGCTCAGTGTCAGGATAATTTGATTGAGTGGGATATCAGGTCATGGTGCTGATGGCCTGGTCCCCCCAGTGGGGCAGCACTATAAAGTCACCATGAATGTGCAATGTCACAAGTCGGTACCTGTCCTGATATGACCTTACATGTTGCTAGGATGTAAAACCCCAACTACCAACCAACCACTCCACACCCCACCTTCCCCACACAACCCACTCCCAACTCTCCACTCCTCACTCTGCACTCTCCACACCCCACTCCCTACTCTCCACTCCCCGTTCTCCACTCTCCACTTCCCACACCCCACTCCCTACTCTCCCCTCCCCACTCTGCACACCCCACTCCATACTCTTCACTCTCCACTCCCCACTCTCCACTCTCCACCACCACTCTGCACACTCTTCTCGTCACACAATTTCCTCTCCACACCTCAGTCCTCACACTTTATTCCCCATACACACCTTACATTCCCCACTCCCCACACAACCCACTCCCCACACTCTCCACTCCCCACACAACCCACTCCCTACACTCCCCACTCCCCACACAACCCACTCCCTACACTCCCCACTCCCTACACTCCCCACTCCCTACACTCCCCACTCCCACACTATCCCCACTCCCCCACACACCCACACCCTCCCATACACTCCCCACTCTACACTCCCCACACAACCACTCCCCACACTCCCTACAGCCACCCACTCCCCACACTCCCCACACTCCCCCTCCCCACTCCCCACACACCCCACCACTCCCACTCCTCAACTCCCCACACAACCCTCCCCACTCCTCACTCCCACACTCCTCCACTCCCACACAACCCACTCCCTACCACTCCCCATCCCTTACACTCTCCCCACACCCAACACTCCCCACACTCCCCACACATCCCTCCACTCCCCACACAACCCATCCCTACACTCCCCACCCCCCTCCCACTCCCTCACACACTCCCCCCTCCACCCTCCCCACTCCCCACACAACCACTCCCTACACTATCACTCCCCACACAACCCACTCCCCACTCCCCACTCCCACACACTACTCCCACACTCCCAACACACTCCCCACACTCCCCACACACACCCCTACCACTCCCCACTCCCCACACAACCCACTCCCCACACTCCCTACACTCCCCCCCACACTCCCCACTCCCACCTCCACTCCTACAATCTCACTTCCACTCCCTACCCCTCTCCCACACAACCCACTCCCTACACACTCCACTCCCCACACAACCCACTCCCTACACTCCCCACTCCCTACACTCCCCACTCCCTACACTCCCCACACAACCCACTCACACCACTCCCCACAAAACCCACTCTCTCACTCCCACTCCCCACTCAACTCCCACACTCTCCACCCACACCCTCACTCCCTACTCCCACTCCCTACACACTACACCTCCCTACACTCTCCACTCCCCACACATTCTACTCCTCAGATTCCACCCACACACTCTATCTTCTGATCCTATTGTCTCCCAAATCCTCATCAACCAGCTCTATCTCGCGCTGGGGGCCCGTCTAACTAACGCAACCAAATCATTCAAACTATTCCACCTTAAAAAACAAACAAACTATAAAATAAACTATCGCTCAAGCACCTGATGAAACATGAAAAACTCAGGCAACATTTTATCTTAGATTATATCTTAAATTATATCTTAAATTATATCTTAGATTATATCTTAGATTATATCTTAGATTATATCTTAGATTATATCTTAGATGTCTTAAATTATGTCTTAGATTATATCTTAAATTATATCTTGAATTATATCTTAGATTATATCTTCGATGTCTTAAATTATGTCCTCGATTATATCTTAAATGATATCTTCAGTTATATCTGAAAGTATATCTAAAATTATATCTGAAATTATATCTGAAATTATATGTTAGATTATATCTGAAATTATATCTTAAATTATATGTTAGATTATATCTGAAATTATATCTTAAATGATATCTTAAATTATATCTGTAGTCATATCGTAAATTATATCTTAAATTATTATTTTTTAAACATCAAGGTTTCTCTGAGTGCTATTGTTTGTGATTTCGGTCGGCGAATCACCAGCAGAAGGTGCGTGCCCCTTGCACCGACCTACCGGAGAGTGTAGCGGAACTCTGGGTGCGCTTCCCTATTCGAGTTGCTCACTCAGCCAACCAGCGTCTCACAGAGCAGCACCTGAAAAGAGCAGCCAATAAATGCCATCCCCCCCCCCCTTTTTTCCCTTCTTTTTTTCCTTCTTTTCCCCTTTTTTCCCCCTTTTTTTGTTTCTTTAATTTTCTTTTTCTTTTGTAAAGTCTTTACACACACAGCATGATCGATTCCTTCTCATAAAGCAGACGATTGTGCGAAGTGAAAGAAGGCAATCGATGAGGTGCGGCTGACAATGGTGAATGGTGGCTAAAGTGACAGATGGCGCAGATAGACACACACAACCATCACTGTGCTCCTGAATGCGGCTCCAGCCCTGGTGGAGGCGTCAGGGCAGGGTGATTTAGGAGACTCGCTCAATTACATTTAGATATATGTCATTGACAAGTGCGGTTTGGGCGACTGGTGCAACCCAGATGGCATGGCAGCATTGAGAGCTGCGGTGAGACTGTGGGCCCTGGGGCTGTGTGTGTGTGTCTGCCGAGGTGCCAAGTACAGTCAAACCTCTCTAACCGACCACCTCCACAGATCGACCACTCCGCTATATCGATCGCTTTATTTGGGTTCCAACAATACCATTGTAAGGATAGTATAACTCAATCAATGGGTGCCGTCTTCTCGAAGAAGGTTGGCTGCAATGGACCTCCCCACTAGTATAACTATAACTCCCAAAACCGACCACCTCCCTAAATGGACCACTTAAAATCCGTCCAGTAATCGGTCGGTTTAGAGAGGTTGTACTGTACATAAGAGTGTCACTGTGAGTAGGCAGGGTAGGGCAGTAACTTTTTTCCCCACTGGCCCAATCGGGCAAGTGACTGAATTTTCTACTTGCCCGAGTGGCAAAACTACTTGTCCAACCAAGTCCAAGTCAGCCAATTGAAACTAAAATCGGCTACTGTAGATTAGAAAAATAATTACTTGCCCATTCGGTCAGGTTAACGAGAACTTCATTCTATATACAGTAAAACCTACTTAACCGACCAGCTCCAGAGATCGACCACTCCCCTATGTCGATCGCTTTATTTGGGTCCCAACAATACCATTGTAACCATATTCTTAACTCCCTAAATGGACCACCTCCTTAAATGGACCACTTAAAGTCGGCCCCGAGGGCGGTCGATTTAGCGAGGTTTTACTGTATCTACATATCTATATCTATCTATCTGTCTCTTTGTCTATTTATATATGTCCGTCTATATATATCTATGTATATCGATGTATATATATATATCTATATTTATCTATTTCTATCTGTATCTATCTATAACTATCTATGACTATCTCTAATTATCTATATATATATTTATATATATATATCTATGTCTATCTATATATGTCTATATATGTCTATATCTATGTGTACATTTCTATACATGTATCTGTATATCGATTTATGTATCTATCTGTATATGTATCTATCTTTGTATTTCAATATTTATTTATTTATTTATTCACCTAACTGTCCGCCTATCTATATATTTATCCACATATCTATCTAAATGTATATTTATATATGAAAATAATTGCGAGGAGTCGAGACTTTGGGGCCAGGCGGGAAATAACCGGATGGACGAGTCCATTTGCAGACAGGGGTGGAGGGTTACTCCGGTCAATACTGAATATTATGGGCGATAATAGAAATGATCACAACACATATGTTATATATGATTTATTCATTCGTATATATCTGATGTTTTATATGTGTGTATAAATATAGGCGCGTTTCCTGCTAAGTTATGGGCTATCCCTCCTGTTGGACGTTACCATGACTACTCTCAGGGGGTTGTAGGCTACTCATACACCAGTAGACATGTTAAAACAACTACGCAACCTTTTTACTTTCACATGAGAACATATATGGGGGCCAAACATCTACCTAAATAATGCATCCATTGAACACCTAAGTACTCTGAAGGAGATGGGCGGCAGTTTGCTAAGTTATTGCAGAACTTTTTTTCTTTTGTGTGTGTAGATTAGTTGATTAAGCAGGGGACATTTCAATCATCGACGGTTGGTCTTCCTAATTCCACTCCTCCTTGCCCTATCCTATTAATGCCGAGCACCTGGCTAGGAAGCGACAAGTATACATTTTTAAGTCATTGGTTTGACTCGACCATGGTTCCAACCCACGATCCCAATCTACCAGAATGGGAGACGGACGCTCAACTCATTCGGCCATCCCGTCTGGTTTATCGCAGACAAACTTCCCAGCAAACACCTAATAAACACACCAACTTAACCCGCCTTGCTAATAGTTCTCTGAGTATATGTTCAATTTTTCTAATAATTTAAAAACAATTTAAACGTGGAAGGGTAGGGACATAGACCTCCCAAGAGACTAACTAGATGACTCCTTCTTTTAAGGGCTGCTTATCTTTTACTTTGTATTCAATTTTTATATATATTTATTCATTTACTATGTTAGTGTTTTGGGGTGGAGAATGTTGTTACTATGTTAGTTTTTTGGGGTGGAGAATGTTGTTACTATGTGAGTCTCTTGTGGTGGAGAATGTTGTTACTATGTTAGTGTTTTGGGGTGGAGAATGTTGTTACTATGTTTGTCTGTTGTGGTGGAGAATGTTGTTACTATGTTAGTGTTTTGTGGTGGAGAATGTTGTTACTATGTTAGTGTATTGGGGTGGAGAATGTTGTTACTATGGGAGTGTTGGGGTGGAGAATCGTGTTACTATGTTAGTGTTTTGGGGTGGAGAATGTTGTTACTAGGTTAGTGTTTTGGGGTGGAGAATGTTGTTACTATGTTAGTCTATTGGGGTGGAGAATGTTGTTACTATGTTAGTGTTTTGGGGTGGAGAATGTTGTTACTATGTTAGTGTTTTGGGGTGGAGAATGTTGTTACTATGTTAGTGTTTTGGGGTGGAGAATGTTGTTACTATGTTAGTCTATTGGGGTGGAGAATGTTGTTACTATGGGAGTGTATTGTGATGGAGAATGTTGCTACTAGGTTAGTGTATCCGGGTGGAGAATGTTGCTACTATGTCACTATATCTGGGTGAAGAATCTTGCTACTATTTTGCTACTAATCCGGCTGGAGAATGTTGGTGCTAAAGTGTTAGTATGCCAAACTGGAGAGTGCTGGGCCCGTATGCAGGAGTCAGTGTTCGCGGGGTTTGGTGTTAGAGCCTGTTACCGTATTAGCTATCACTGACGTCGGAAACTGTGTCAAGTGGTATGCAGGAGTGCGTAACACTTTCATTATAGCTAAACGTGAATTTATTTATAGATTTGGGAAATCCCTCTGCGTCTGTACCCATATATTAGGCTTAACTATATTAAATGCTGTCATATTTAAGAGAATTAGATACGCAATAAGTGAAATTTGATGAAATTAACCCTAAATCCGAAGCAATATTAATGCTGCCGCTGCAACGGCGGCGATATTAACATTTTCGAACCGACAAATGCAAGCAACCGCCGCCACCGCCTGTTTGGAAAGCAACATCAATGCAGCGGCGGCGGCGATTTGTTTACTTTACGTTCATCGATTCGAAAATATAAATATTAATATCACCGCCATTGCAGCGGCAGCGTTAATATTGCTTCGAATTTAGGGTTAATTTAATCAAATTTCACTTATTGCGTATGTAATTCTTTTTAAAATGACAGCATTGAATAGATTTGGGCCTAATGAACTCGCTATACCTCCTATTTTCCAGGGGTAACGTAACACCGGTTAAGCTTATGGTGTTAGGCCTATCACCGACTCCTGCATACCATTTTTCGCCGCTAAACGGGAATTCCCGCAAAACACCGTTTTGCCACGCTAACACTAACTCCTGCATACGGCCCCTTGTGTGCTAATATTAATATACCAGGCATGATGCTGTTTATACTCATGTGTTAGTGTATCGAGCTGGTGATGCTAATTTGTTAGTGTAGCGAATGTGTGAGCGCGGGTGTGTTAGTACGCCAGGCCCTTGTTCTCCAGGGGATTCATATGGAGCTGTGCATCCGACTGCATAGAGCTTTCACAGCCAACCCCCGGATGGAATTAATCTCCTCCACGGTCCCAGCCCGGTGCTTAATGCTCTGTTCACATGGTCACGTGACATGCCACGTGAAAGAGTCCGTCTTCTAGCAACAGTACGTTCCCCCCAAAAAAGGAAAGAAAGACACAATTATTTAAATTACTCTTGCTTCTTTGACCTAGGACATTCTAGGAGATTGTGTCCTTTGTTCTTGCTTAAAGTTGCATAGTCCGATGGTTTTGAATTTCTGTATTTTTTCTGAGATAAATATATTAGATCGATCACTAGTATCTACTTTACATTAGTTCAAAGTTACTTTTATTTTAAATGGTAAACTTTTGAGATATTTCGAGTGCAAACATGGAAAATTAGTTTTGGCATGGTTGCCAAAACTCTGACACCATAGATTTCTGCAGTAACAGGTTCTGGTAAATTGACTCAGTATTGCCTTCTACGCAGAAACAAATGATTAATAAGTGCATCAGTATCTAAGTTAGATACATAAAATAAAATCTAGATAATTGGTTTGGTTTTGAAAATTTGATATTTCATCAAACTATGCAGCTTTAACTCATTAAAACAACAGTTTTTTCAACTTCAAGCTGAAGTGAAATAGATTGTAATGATAAAGCTCCAACCTATTATAAAATCTATTTTAAAAAAGCATTGGGTTTTGAAACATTAAGTGAATCAATTGTAAGTGGTTTTTCGGCCACCAAATAGACCATGAATAAAGTACTTCCGGGTGATGTGGTAAAGGTGGGAAGGCGTTTGAATGATCGCCATTTAGCAGTTTTTATACAGTGCGTGCCATATGGCCATATTGCAGTTTACTAAACAATCCCCTACTCCCCCCCCCCCCCACACGCGCGTCAAGTTTGAAAAATCTGGAATTAAGCGTTATTGATTTGACTCATAATCCCCTATCCCCACACACTGGGGGTTCTCTACATGAGGGAGTGAGTGATGAGAAGAGTGTGTGGGGGTGTGGGGGCGGGGAGTGTATGTGTGGGGGTGTACATGGTTGGTTGGTTTGGTTGTTGGAGTCTTACATCCTGGCAACACCTAAGGTCATATCAGGATGGACACTGACTTGTGATAGTGCACTCTCGTGGTGACTTTATAGTGCTGCCTGACTGGGAAATCACGCCGCTGGGACCATGACCTAATATCCCACTCAGGCACATTATCCTGACACTGAGCTGACCAGTCCATGCCCTATCCTATTAATGCCGAGCGCCAGGCTAGGAAGTGACAAGTACCAATTTTAAAGTCATTGATTTTACTCAACCGGGAACCAAACTCCCAAGCTTCCACACGCGAGTCCCGCGCTCTACCGATGAGGCCACAGCACCCGGTGGTTGTACATGGTAGAAGAGCAATTCTCTCTGGAGGCATTCACTACAGTAAAGTGGTGCCTAACTATATTGATGGAGGTCCGGTGTTCTTCTGCCCCTGTGTCTACATAGAACACACGGCCATCCTCCTGTACCGTTATTGCATGCAGGCTACCAGCTCCTGTGTGTGCCTGATGCTGCACCTGTGTGCACACGCATGCGCACCTGTCATCAGACTTTGGTGTGTCTGGGGTTTGTGTTTTTTTGTGTATTTTTTTGTTATAGTACACAGCTCTGTCGGAATTTTCAACTGTAAAACAAGTTTTTTTTTTTTTGTATTTAATAATGATGATAATAAGGATAATTGTTACGAATATATGATGGGCATAATATTAGTACTGATAATACTATTTATACTATTAATACTACATGACATTGTATTAATACTATCAATAATGTTAATACTATTATAATAACATTAAAGGTATTAATTGTATTATCATCTTAATAATGTTAATAGTACTATTAATATTAATGTATTAACTATATTATTTATAATATTTATTATATTAATAATAACAATATTAATAATAGTAACATCATATTAATAATATTAGTAATATAGTAAGTAATACTATATATAACGAATATTCACCGTAGTAACATTATTATTAGTAATATTAGTAATAATATAAAAATGAATAATATTAATAATATCAACAATAATAAATCCGTCTCCCGTTTTGGTAGATCGTGGGATTCGAACCCACGAGTTCGAACCCTGGTCGAGTCAAACCAATTACTTAAAAATTGATATTTCTCGCTTCCTAGCCAGGTGCTCAGCATTATTAGGATAGGGCAAGGACTGGTTGGCTCAGTGTCAGATAATGTGACTGAGTGGGATATCAAGTCATGGTGCTGGTGGCCTGGTCTCCCAGTGGGGCAGCACTATAAAGTCGCCATCAATGCGCACTGTAACAAGTCGGTCCCCATCCTGATATGACCTTAGATATTGCCAGGATGTAAAACTGCAACAGATAAACAACAATATTAATAATATCAACATATTGATAATTTAACAAAGTATTATTAAAGCCATTAAACAAAAATAATGAATCATCACTAATGAACCCAAACAGTTCCAATAGAATAATAAAACAAAAGTACGCACGCGCATGAACACGGCAGGCTGCGGCCGGAATATATGCCGCGCAGTTTATTTGATTTCCGGTACATGCGCATGAGCTTTGAAGAGCACTTCCGGTCGCCACGTGACGGTCGATGAATCACTTCGTGACTTGGCAGAAATATGATAGGCTTATTGCTGTTGACGGCGCAAGTCCGTGCTTCGTGTAGCGTCACCCCCCCCCCCCACCCGCCGAGTCTTACCTGGTCACGGGTAACGGAAGTTGAGCCGCTGAGCCATTTCCGGTGTGGCTTTCGCTGGTCACCTCAGTTGTGGGCATTACTTTTTTTCATTACTGAAATAAAAATAAACAATACAAAATATAATTGATATACATGGGCTTATTAGACAGTTTTCCAAACGTCTCTATACCTTGCATAAATTGTACAGGTAATTTTGCAATGGACATTATTCTTAAGTCATTGTTATCTCTAAATTGTGCACTCTATGCTTGCTGGCAATATAATAACTATGTTCTTATGGCTATTATAACTGTCATGGGGGTGATGAAAATGGGAAATATTGCGCCTAGACCGGGACTCAAACCCACATCTCTTTGAATTCCAGGCCTGTGCTGACCATTACACCACCTAGGCTCCTGATGTCACCATACTACCTGTAAGATACGAGTAGACACCTTGAGACACCTTGAGACACACATGCCTACCTGTTTATGCGGCTCCTTGCCTGAGAGGTCAGTGCAGACCACTACATTCGAAGCCCTGGAATTGTAAGTCTTTTAATGCTTACAATTACATACATACAGGCAATGCACTTACATATACATACCCAGGGTAGGTTCAACAACTATACAGCAAGTACCTTGTACAGGATCATGGATACAGCAACCAGTGTCATGGGTTGATGAAAATGGGAAATATTGCACCTAGAGCAGGACTCGAACCAACATCTCTTTGCATTCTGGGCCAGTGTGCTAACTATTACACCACTCCACTCCCTAGGGAATACTATCGTGCGGATACTGGTTGTCACTTGTTTGGTGGTTCGGTAATATTAGGGCAGGATAACGACGGAATGGTTCAGTTTCAGGATAATGGGACTGCATAGGATGTTTTGTGCTATGGTCTCAGTGTGGCAGCACTATAAAGTCATCATTAGTGCGCATTGTGACAAGTTGGTCCCCATTCTGATATGACCTTCGGTGTTCTTAGGACCTAAATTCACACCACTCCAGCCCACCTCACACTCCAGATGAAAGTTAAATAAAGAAGGGAGAAAAGAATTAAAGGAGATGGGGGAGAGTTAGACTCACAAAGAAAGAGATAGGGGAACGATGGAGATGGTGATAAGTAGGGTTAGGAGTGAGAGGGGGAGGGGGAAGGGGGAGACAGACAGCTAGAGAGATAAAGAGAGCCACAGAGAGAAACAGATAGAGATAGAGACAGAGAAAGGGATAAATTGAGACAAATAGACACAAACAGACAGATAGAGAGACAAGTAGAGACTGGTAGATGAGACTGTCTCAAAAGGTGCTAAGCAATATGGGACAAAACTTTGTCCATTGTAGCGATCAACATACTCTCTGCTTATGCATTTGCTCAGGATAAACTAATTTGTTTTTTACATGGTGTTTCATAATCCCAATAGAATACGTATTGATTTGAAGCAAAAGTCCTTGTGTTTTCAGTGTAACTGTTTCTGTACTGTTTTGTGTCAATCGTTACAATGTACAAAACAAAAAAAGAGTTATCACCTTTTGAGACAGGCTCAGATACAGAGAGAGGTTGAGACAGGTAGGGGAGAACATATATTGATTTTTTTTGGTTAGATTAGGATAAAAAAAAAACACAAATACCACCAATATATTATGCAAAGAACTACCGTGAAAAGGGTTAACCAACTGCGACTATCGTTATTTGTCAGAACACTTCAGATGGCGGGTTGAACACCGTTGAACGTGCTTCCTTCCTTCTTCTAGAGTTGTAGTTAGACCAAAGATTCCACTATGCTGCATAAGTAAAATCTTTGATTCGACTCCCAGCACTTAGTTTTCTTATCTTCCAAAATATCTTGGGTCTTCTTTAGTCTTCATAGATTACGGTGTTAATCTCTCAAGACTCCTGCTCTGGGGGTGTTCTGAGATGCCTGACTTCGGGTTAAAGGTGTGTGATGGTGATCCATCACTCTGTACACTCACGGTGTCCCTCTCCCCCAGCCCCGCCCCCGCCTTGGTTCCGACCCCCCGACCCCCCCCCCCCCACCACACACACACACCCTGTATGACTTGCCAATTGACAGGCGATATGATACGGTATCGGTTGGTTGTTGGAGTTTTACGTTGTGACGTCAGTGATTGTTACAAAATTTTCAAGATAAACCTCCAGCACATTTAAATCAACCAGCCTAGGCCAAAGCAGATCAATGACACACTGGGGTCGGTGTTGCCATTCCTTTCCCTGTCCCCCCGCTTCCCGCCCCCAACAAAGATACACTGTAAACTCAACCAGTAGCGGGCCAACTAGACCAAAATATCCAGCTACAATGGAATGAGCCTGGAAATGATTCTAGTTGGATCCTACTGAGGTACATGATTAATCAATATTATCCTACTTACAAACTAAATAGGCCCCCACCTGAGATTACCATGAACATAAGTTCAATTACAAAGGCCCATCCTACATTCACCCCATCACCCTTTCAACGAGTATGTTACTACTAGAAAGATAATCAGCTATGCCCCACCCCCTCCTACTAACGCTTACCACACGACATAGTTACCTCCCTGCATATGTTTCTTTTTTCTCTCATCTTGTTCTTTACCTATCATTCATGTACTGATGTTTTGCTATTTCCCTGTAATTGTCTATCTGTATATCATTGTAGATTTGTTTACTGTGTGGAGGCAATTGTGATTAGGGCTGGAAGAGCAGTGCATTAGCACTGACAACATGTTATTCAGAGGAATAAAAACACTTGAACAAAAAACAAACAAAAATGAAAACCCAAACTGTTCACGGTTCCACTGGATGGGCGTGTCCTACCGGTCTGACGTCATCGTACCTACCTAGCTCTATGGTGACAAGCGAATCACAGCCATTATCTATAACTAACACCATGCCGGTACCAGCGCCATCTCCCTCTGACGACCCATCTGCCTTTCCGCTGGTTCCGGGCTTGATGGCACACTTACAGCTGTGATCGATGCCACCCTGATCGGTACCAGCGACCGGGGGTCAGCACCCGATGACCTTGAGCCCTCACCTCGATGACCTTGGGCGTCAGGGAGTTACTGCCCCGTACTAGGCACCCACACCGAGTAGATGACCACTGTGCACGGATGGATGACCTGACCTCAGGGTCAATGTGGGGGTTGCAATAAAAACAATGAAATAAAGAGAAAAAGAGGATAATAAGCTCATGTTAATACAGTGTTGCGATAGCATCGTTCGAAAGCACCCATGTCACGTTCTGTAAATAAGGTCGAGTGATATGGCACTGCCACGTTTTGTCAGATGTAATTAGCAGTGCCCCTTTAAGCAGCAAAGCACTATGGGTGACATCGTGTGATTATAGACTACATCACGGTTCCAGCGGCGCGCTGCATTGTGGGATGCATCAGAGCAAAACAAAGCCGTGAGAAGCACATGGCACATGCTAATACACTGGGTGCAGCTATGAAATGTGCTTGTTTCAGCTCATCTCAGCTCTTGTTTGAAACATAGAATACCAACTAAAAAAATATATATAATAAATTAAGATATTAATCTTTTATCCAGCATTGCATTTACATCAATATAACCAGCACATCTTATGCCATGTGCATTTAGATTTAGACAAATCTAGGCACTCAGACTAGTGTTAGAGCCATAGCCAGAGTCAGTTTTATTTATTTTATTCATTTTTTTATTTATATTCTATGGTTAATGACATATGTAGAAATAGAAAATGAGTAAGGTTAATCAGATATTGTTTTTGTTGACACATTTGTCATTTTAATATTTAGAACAAGAATGACTTCTGGCTAATCAATGCTGATGTAAACATCAGCCTCTAAAGTGACTGAAATTGTATGTTTCTTAGCTCAAAATGCTTAATTATGGAGAGTTCTGTCTTAAACATATTCATTATATTATTATATTGCATCCTTCTGTCCATGTTTATGCCAAATTGTTATGTATTTCTATTTATTTTGAATAAAATGTCAGTTTTGCCCTACGTGTATCGGCAAACTCAATGGGCATACGCCTTTGCTTTGCTCCCAACGCCGTTTACAGCGCATGCACAGTCGGAACCGTGATGTAGTCTATTCCCCCACAAACTGCATAATCCCATGAACGCATCACTTTTTTTTTTTTCTTTTTTTTTTTATTAACCAAAAAACTTTCTAAGGTTTTAATCCTACATATTCAACTGAGATGCATAGTGGTGCACTCAGTACACATGTGTTGCCGTTTGACGGTCCTGTGCTACGCTTGCAAATGTTTAAGGAAAGCTTCTGTACAGTTTGTTGGTGCACACGCAACAATTAATTTAGCATGATTTCACTTCAAGTAACTGAGTCACTTTGTTATTCCCATAATAGTTTAAAGTAGATTCTCACATAATAATAGGTAGGATAAATACTGTTCTTCTATTAGTGTTATTATTGGTATGATTATTATGATTAGTATTATTATTAGTATTATTAGTAGTATTATTATTAGTATTATTAGTAGTATTATTAGTAGTATTAGTAGTATTATTAGTAGTAGTATTATTAGTATTATTATTAGTATTATTATTAGTATTATTATTAGTAGTAATATTATTATTATTATTAGTATTATTAGTAGTAGTAGTAGTATTATTATTAGTAGTATTATTTGTATTGGTCGCATTATTAGTAGTATTATTAGTAGTATTATTAGTAGTATTAATATTATTAGTAGTATTATTGGTATTATTATTAGTTTTATTATAGTAAAATGTATTTATATCCCCAAAATAGCTTTCATAACATACGTTTCTCGCTTGCCACATAATAGGCATGATATAATAACTATAATTATTATTATTAATATTAGTATATCAAATGTTTGAGTACTTCGTTATTTATAATTCACCTAATGGGCTATATAATATAAATCTTTCATTTCGCACATAATATGTGAGATAGAATAACATAATTATAATATACGAGTACTTTTATTATTTATATCCACCTAATAGCTTTTGTTTGTTGTTGTTTTACGCACTAGCAACATCTAAGGTCATATCAGGACGACCCTAATAGCTTATATAGGCCGACTCCATATTTGTATCTTACTACAAAATATGCTAAATGCAGTAAAACCTCTCTAACTGACCACCTCCACAGATCGACCACTCCCTTATATCGATCGCTTTATTTGGGTCCCAACAATACCATTGTAACCATATTCCAACTCTCTAAACCGACCACTTCCCTAAACGGACCACTTAAAGTCGATCCAAAGGTTGCTCGATTTAGATACTTTTTATGTATTAGCCCTTTGTTATTTATATTCACAGAACGGATTATATATGGCACATATGTGTCGTTTCCTACATAATAATATGGGTGCAAGGTGAAGGTCACCGGGCGGACTACACTGCCCCCCGGGCGGTGCTTGACCACGGTGTAGGCGGCCAGTCGCTGGTGGAGCATGAGTCAGGTCTCGCCATCACTCACCCCTCTAGCGGACCCTCGGTGCTACGTAGACGAGCCATCGGCCATCGCAGCAGGAACCAGCAGTCCGCGACCAGCGCGTAGGGAACTCACTGAGCGATCTGCGCCGTCTGAAGTAGTGGAAGCTGAATAGGCCGATACAGGCACCAAATTTACAAAAGTAAAAATGTGATTTAGATTTACGCCACCATATGTGACTAAGCTACTGTTGCACTTATTAAAGTTTGCGTAGTCTGATGAAAACAGCAAATTTTCAAACCAATTATCTACATTTGATTCCACATATCTAACTAATGGAGCAGTCACACTACGACGTGTATTCCGGCGTGCCGCCAACGCGCTTAAATATATTCAACGCGTCGAGAAACGTCAAACTTTTCGGCGCGTTGCTGGCGTGTTATTGGCGCGCCGCCAGCATGTTGCGCGGGTGGAAAACAAAGAAACCCCCGCCGCTTGACCCAATTTCTAAAAAGTTGCGCCGCGTTCCCACGGTTGATTAGCGTCTTGTCGACGTGTTATCGGCGTGTTATCGGCGTGTCGCCGGCGCGTCATACGCCGTTGGCGGGTTGGACGCGTGTTATCAACATCTTATCGCCGTGTTATCGGCGTTCTCCCAGCGCGTTACACGTTGCCTGGTCAGTCGCAAGTGTGGGAAAATTCCACTGCGTTGCTCACCGTTTCTTGACGCGCTACGAGCGGGCCGGCTACGCGCTGGTAATGCGTGTCGACGTCCTACTAACGCGCCCGTAACCCGTCGGCGCGCGTCGGCCAGTGCCGAAAGTTTTGTGCAAGCACAAAACTTTCGGCGCTGGGCGACGCGCACCGACGCGTTGTATCAAAGCGACCTGTCAATCATAGTGTACCGACGAGTACCGACGCGCCGGCAATGCGTTTGTAACGCGTTTGTAACGCGTCCCGACGCGTCCCGACGTTTCGTCAAAAAACCCAACACGTTGCCACGCGTTGTCTAACGCCGGGCCAACACGTCGTAGTGTGACTGCCCCATTAGATACTGGTGCACTTTTTTAAGTTTTCGTAGTCTGATGAAAACATCAAATTTTCAAACCAATTATCTAGATTTGATTCCACATATCTAACTTAGATACTGGTGCATTTGTCACCACATAGACGGTGTGGCGGTTTCAGCGTGTTCCCGTGCTCAGACGTGTCCCATTGCTTCTGCGCATGCGCGGATTTCGCATCAACTCGGATCACCCGAGACACTTATTGGCGCATGCGCACATCCTACAAACTCGGGTCGAATAATCGAATACGCTTCTCCGCGCTCGGGTGGACAATTTCTTCTTTTTTTTTAAATAACCGATAAAAAATACAGCAAAATAGGATTTAAAGTATTTTATGATGGCCTAGTTTACCTATATTTCCATTTAATTAATCTAAGTTATTCTTTTTTTGCACACGGCACGTGTATTTGTCGACTCCACTCGCCGTGTTCTATTTGAAATTCTGATGACTGGGATGACCCGAGTCGCCCGGGTAGTGTTAATCGATTACGGCCATGTTTATTAGATTCTGACGCATGCGCAGAAGCGAGGTACACGTCTGAGCACGGGAACACGCTGAAACCGCCACAACGGAAATACTGAGGTCATTTATTCGAACTTGTTACTGCAGAAGCCTATGGTGTCAGTGTTTTGGTGTGCTTGCCAAAATAAATTGTGCATGGTTGCAGTTGCACTTCAAATATATCAAAATTTAGCCATTTAAAATAAAAGTTACTTCAAGGGTAGATTATAACGATCAACCTAATATATTTCGCATGCTTACACTTAAAATATTTCCTAAGTTAGCCATTGTAAGTCAAAGTTACTTGAAAGTAAAGTAAGGTAGCTTATAGCAATCAACTTAATGTAGTTATCTCAGAAAATTACTGAGGCTCAAAATCAATCCGGCTATGCAACGTTTTTGTTCACGCTATCTTAATGCTTGATATAGGACTTATAAGTTCTGTTGACATCTTTGAAAAGAAAAGTCACTATTTTTGCTACTGAAGGGGTTTTCTCTCTTTCTCCCTTTCTTTCTTCCCTTTCTTTCTTCTTTTCGTCTTTCCTTTCAAATTTTCTTCTTTTTTCTTCTTTTTCTTCATCCAGCGTTATCCTTCCCCTTTCTTTTCTTCTCCTTTAGTTGTTCTTCTTAATTCTGTTTACTTCTTCCTTTATTTTCTTCTTTCTCCCAATTCTTTCTTCGCCTTTTTTTATTTTTAATTCCAATTCCTAACGCAACCCCTCTTGCTCCACCATCTTCATTCTTCGGCCGACTTATACAGTAAAACCTCCATAACCGACCACCTCCCCAGATCGACCACTCCCCTATATCGATCGCTTTATTTGGGACCCAAACGGTTCCCGATACAATACCATTGTACCATTATTCTAACTCTCTAAACCGACCTTCTCGCTAAACCGACCACTTAAAGTCGGTCCCGAGGTCGGTCGATTTAAAGAGGGTTTACTTTATACTCATCGTTATCTCCCTTTCCTCCTCCACCTCCTCCTCCTCCTCCTCATCTCATCTCCCTCCTCCTCGTCCCCTTCCTCCCTCCTCATCCGCCTCCTCCTCCTCCTCCTCCTCCTCCTCCTCCTCCTCAGACGTGCTGCTGACATTGATACGCCAGACCCCTGACGGGTCTATTTTTAGAGGCTGACCCCACTGGTCCCCGGCGTGTGCTGGGTGTGGGTGGGTGTGGGTGGGTGTGGGGTGATCAGTTAGGCTGCAGGGCACAGGTCAAGTGGCACTATCGGGTGGTCCGCGTAGGCTCCTCCTTCCCCCGCCTCCTCCCTCTCCCTCACCCCGCCGCATCCCGCCCCCAGTTCTCCGCCATAGCCCCCCCCACTTCGCCCTTACCATGGACACGAAAAATCACTCGCCCCCTGTCGGTCCTTTTTATGACCTGCTGTGGTCCCAGTTTGGTACTTTCATAGCCCAACCTATGCAGTTACCCCCCCCCCTCTACACACACACACCTACCCACAGTCACCACCTCAATAACCGCAACCCCTCCCTGACTGTCTGGCACTAGTACCAGGGCAACGATTGCAAATTCATTAAGGAGGAAACAAAACACTCGGCTGATACAGTGATAGAAAAATGATGAAATACCGACCATTAAAATCTCCACCATCTCCCCTCCCCTTCTTGAACAATGCCGACCATTAAATTCTCCACGATGTCCCGTCCCCCTCCTGAACAATTACATCCAACAGACTCTCCCCGTCCGTGATGAATGCCGACCAATAAAATCTCCACCATGTACCCTCCCCCTCTTGCACAATTACACCCAACAGACGTTCCCCCTCCGTGATGAAATGCCGACCATTCAAATCTCCATCTCCCCTCCCCCTCTTGAACAATTACATCCAACAGACCCTCCCCCTTCTCCCCCTCCGTGATGAAATGCCGACCATTAAAATCTCCACCATCTCCCCTCCCCCCTCTTGAACAATTACATCCAACTGACCCTTCCCCTCCGTGATGAAATGCCAACAATTAACATCTCTACCATCCTCCCTCCCTCCTGAACAATTACATCCAAAAATACCCTCCTCCTCTCCTCCCTCTCCTCTCCCTCCCTATCCTTCCCTATTCCCCCCCCCTCTCCTCCCCTCCCCCTCCCCCTCCCTCTCCCCCTTCTCTCTTCCTCTCTCTACCTCTCCATCCCCCTCTCCCTCGCTCCCTCTCCCTCCTCCCTCCCTCCCTCTCCCCTCCCTCCCTCTCCCTCCCCCCTCCCCTCCCCTCCTCCTCCTTCTCCGCCTTCTCCCCCCTCTCCCCCCCCTCCCCTCTCTCTCCCCTCTCTCCTCCCCCCTCTCCCTCTTCCCTCCCTCCCCTCTCCCTCCCTCTCCCTCCCTCTCCCCTCCCCCCCTCCCCTCTCTCCCATCTCCCTCCCGCTCCCTCCCTCACCCCCTTTCTCTCCCCCCCGCCCCCCCCCCCCCCCCCCCCACGATAATGCTAATGACTGCAGGGTTGTCGAGTGACTCGGCGTGCGCCCCGGGTCCAATTATTCACCCAGGCCCCCATATCTCTGCAAGACGAGTCCGGGCACTTATGATAATATCCTGAGGCCATTGGGCGAAGTGCTTCGGTTGGAGCAGGTTGTCATGCCGACAGACTGCACTGCCTCGAGTGTCCAGCACCTACTTCCTCCCACACCCCACACACCACACACTTGTTGGTGGAGAGGATTGCCGAGAAACTAATGCCTAGTACACACCTACCGTATACGATTCACGCACTAAAACTCGCGACTCGACCCGACTCGCTTAAAACTGAAAACGGGCCGATTCATTTTTCGAATCGCGAATGGCAATCGTAATCGGCCCGTTTTAGCCCTAAAACTGAGTTTTTAGTCGCGAATCGCAATCACTAGGTGTGTGCGCGGAGCGCACACCTAGCGATTTTTGTGCGCGAAACGGGCAGTTTTAGATCTTATACGGTAGGTGGGTGCGCACAAACGGTAGGTGTGTACTAGGCATAAGGGGAGTGTGTAGTCTCAACAGGCACACCTACTGGAATCATGCCTGTGTTGCCGATCTGTGTGTCTGTATGCCTGTATGTATGTATGTATGTATGTATGTATGTATGTATGTATGTATGTATGTATGTATGCATGCATGTATGTATGTACGTGTACCTGTGTTACATACTACTTAATATATGTGCTATCTTTGAGGTAGCTATTTCCTTGTGAATGAAACTTGTTTATCCATAAACTTTTTAAAAGCAAGTTGTATATATATATGTATGTCATTTTATGGTTTTATTGTCCATATTCTTAAAATCGCTTCTAAGTTCTAGTGAACGTCCTCCATTAAGTTAAAATCAGTATTGTTCAAATAAAATATTACTGATAAGAATTGACACAGACCTTCACTATTTAAAGTCGTACATATATATATATATATATATATATATATACATATATATATATATATATATCCTGTTTTCATTTATTATATCACACACATAATGATCTACATAATGAGATATATAATGAGATATATATAATGATATATATAATTATACATATATATAATGGTATATATACACATCAGGCAGTAAAAGAAGCACGTCCACACGGGGTGGGTTCAGGGCAGAACACCGAGGCAATTAATTATGCTGATGCTTGTGTTGCATATATTCAGATCTTTCTGATCCAAGATCCTCAAGCGACTCTTCTCGAATGCGCCCCATATATAACTGACACTTCATTCGTTAGTTATAATAATACATGCAGTAATATATATAGTACATTATATTCAATATTAGTATTAGTAGTAGTAATAGTAGTAGTATTATTAATTATCATTATTATCATTATTACAATTATCACCATAATCATTGTCATTATTATGATCAGTATCATCATTATTATTATAACTTCGTGGTCACGGGGTTTTACCATTGTGGTACACTTTGTGTACTGTTGCCATGCACCTGTATAGGGTAAGCACATTTGGGAGAAGTATACTTGACCAGGATGTATTTTGGTGAACTGAAATAGTCATCCTTTTGAAAGAATTTTGATTTGTTTTTGGTTTATTAGTTGACTAAAGCCGTGTTCACATGGGCAATGTAAATCGATTCGTAGAAATCGACTTGCCTAGTTCGACGCACATTTGGCATGTGAATGCGCAGCTGAGGCGGTTTAGGGCTGAATCGATTTCTGTGATCTGGATACTGTAAACCACTTGTGCAGGTCGATTACATGAGTCGATTTCTGTGAATCAATTTATTTTGCCTGTGTAAACGCACTGAGGCGGATTAAGGACGTCACACGCATGCGCAGTCGAGACCTTAGTTTGTTGACTTTCCGGTCGATCAAAAGCGCATATTATATAATTTGGTCTATGAACCTGCTAGAGGTGCAGAGATATTTTTTTTCATCATTTATTTGTAGGGTTTCACTGCCCAGCAGAAGTTTTGACCGTTCCAAACCAATACGATTCAGTCCATACATATCTAGGTCGAACCCACACTCTCTCGTGGCGACGTCGACTAACCGAAACTAGCGCTGGTTAGTATCGCCTTGCTCATGCGCTGATATCGATTTCCGGCCCAAGTACTGCCCGTGTGAACACGCATCTAAATCGATTCATATGATTCGCCTTGGCTGAATCGCTTTAGATTTTGCCCGTGTGAACACGGCTTAAGATGGGGACATTTCAATCGTGGACAATTGGTCTTCCTCATTCCACTATTCTGTGCCCTATCCCAATGCAATAAGTATACATTTTTAAGCCATTGCGTTGACTCGGCCAGGGTTAGAAACCATGCTGCACAATCTTCTTCGATACCGTAAACAATAAAACTAAAGAAGGGGTTTGAATCCTATGGCCTACCAACACGGGAGGTGGACGCTCAGCTGATTCGGCCATCCCGTCTGGTTATATCATATTGTAAAGTCGACGGCTGGCGGTTTGAGTGGTGTGGACAGGCTAATAAGAAATCACTACATACAAGGAAGGAAAGTAGATAAAGAGTGAAAGGTAGGAGAGTGAGACTGTCTCATTTATTACTTTCATAGTTTCCAGAACAAGATGGTGGTGCTCACATGATCCAATCTTCCAATCCCTAGCAAGCATTTCTCTATCCACCAATGAGGGTTCAATATCCCTGTTGCCAAGGCATGGTTAGATCTGTATCTGTGGCAGGGATCCATAAATAACTCTTGAGGGGAGGGGGTATGTGAGGCAACTTCCCAAAGACTGTCCCACCTAAGAAGTGACACACATTCAGGTCAAGAAGTGACCCTCTCTCTATACTATATTCATATACAATTTCTATCCTTTATGAGTAGTAGAACACCAACTCCACATATACATTATATGCCTTTGGGTTTACATACTATTTACCATTTTATAGACAAGTTTGCAATTTATTATAGCAGAGTTCTCCATATCCCATATCTCAAAATATCGGAAAATTTTACAATATGCCGTCATATTCCGCTGGTCTCCAAGGCAACCTTTACCCCGACGCTACCTGACTGGCTGGTTCCCGGCTGCACAGTGTGTGAGCATCTCTGAAATACCTGCAGGTCACCCGCTGACCTCTGGGTGCACAGTGGCACATTTAGCATGCACTATTATGCCTTATCGGGGTCTGTAATATGATGCAGGTCCACCAAGTTAACCCGCCCGCACCAGTGAGATAATAAAATATGGAAATGTACTTATGCACACGGCACATAGCTAGAATTTAGATGCTGAGCTGGTACAGTGGTAGATGTATTAGGTATGGCTTATTTTGTATGCAAGACAATTCTGGATATCTTGCTATGTGCGCAAAGAATGTGGTGGTTAACAGATGTGGGATAAATTCAAATGCCTTGAAGTATGTTGTATTTGTACTTATATTATATTATAAATCTGACCATCCGAGCAGTTGTGGAGGCAGTAGTGACCAGATGCAGACACAGCTGGTATCACTATCAGGGTGGCCAGGAGCCACTCATAGGTTGCGCCATAGTGGCAGAAACAGGAACTAACCTCTATGCCAGTAGGATAGGATGTAATCACTAATATATAGAAGAGAAATGATAAGTGGTAGTGTCCTTGTTTATATTCCCAAAATTATAGAGCACATAATCTAGTTTTTGGAGTAGTCGGTATAAACAAAATAATCCCATAATTATATTAGTAGGATAGCTTGTAACACAACGTTGTATCTGACGAGGTAATGTATGGTTTGTGAACAACTGTGTGAACGTCAGGGAGCGATAATAAGGAGTCATTTCTACCAAGATTATTCTCTACCTTGGTTGTCAACCAATCGAGTTTAGGGAGTAGTGACTATAAATCAAGCACATCCCATAATAGGATAGCTATACTCCAATGTTGGATCTGACATGGTAACACATGATCCCTGAACAATTATTATAGCCCCATTCACACATGCACGTTAAGTCGGCTGATCTAGTTTGTCTCATCTAGTTCGGCTCAAAACGGGTATGTGAACGCACCGCTGAGGCTGAGTTGACTCAACTAGTTTGCCTCATGTAAACCTCTTCATGAGGTGGATTAGATGAGCCAAACTAGTTGAGGTGGCTTAAGGTGCGTGTGTGGACGGGGCTTTAGTGAACAATGGTGAGCGATAATAAGCAACCATTTGTACCAAGATTAACGTGTTTGTTTTGATTGTCACTGTCAGACAATCTATTTATGGAAGGAGTGAGTATAAATAAAGCACATCCCATAATAGGATAGTGACAAAACAAAGCTGGGTCTGACGAGGTAGTTGGTGATCCATGAATAACCGTGTGAATATTGTTGGTGAGCGATAATAAAGCATTCATTTGTACCTACATCATTTTGTGCTTCGATTGGCACATACTCTATTTAAGGAGTAGTTGGCATATATAAAGCTATAAGGCACATCCCACAATAACATATGCACATAAGCTCGCTAGATCTGACGAGGTAATGCATGATTAAGGACTGAACGCGTGAGAACTGAGTGGGCGATAATAAAGAGTCAGGACCATAGCAAAGTTAGACACACTCTCCATCACTCTCCCCCCACAGAGGCAGTGCTGATTAACCCACATTGTAGGCATACCTGTGGATGCCTGCCACCAATCTCCACCACCACCCACTGGGTTCCATCTCCTCACCCCGCCCACCCCGCCCATTGCCCCGCCCACATATCACAAACATACACACACAAACACACATGGATCCAGGCGGGGTGGCTGGATGAGTTGAGCGCCCGTCTCCCGTTTTGCTAGATCATGGGATTCGAATCCACAGGTTCGAACCCTGGTCGAGTCAAATAAATGACTTAAGAATTGATACTTGTCGCTTCCTAGCCAGGCGCTTGGCATTATGGTTGTCGCTTCCTAGCCAGGCCCTCTTTGCATTCTGGGCCAGTGTGCTAACCATTACACCACCTAGGATCCCTGATGTCACCACGCTACCCATGCTTACCTGTCTATGTGGCTCCTTGCCTGAGAGGTCAGTGCAGACTACTACACTCGTCCCCCTTGAATTGTAAGTCATTGTATGCTTACAATTACATGTACATTCATCCAGCCAATGCCAGTGTGCTAAACATTTCACCACCTAGGCTCCCTGATGTCACCACACTACCCACGCCTACCTGTATATGCGGCTCCTTGCCTGAGACGTCAGTGCAGACTACTACACAAGCCTTAGTGCCTTCCTGCTGTTCCCTTTAGGCAGACCCATGTGTGGTGGTGGTGTGTGGTGGGCGGCGGTGGGGGAGGGGGCCGCTGGAGGAGGGGGGCCCTGGGAGGAGGAGGCCTGGAGCTCCAACGTATTTACCGGAACCAGCTAACGGATGTAGATGGGGTCCGTCGGGCAGCAAATCAGTTGTGACATTCGCGTTTCTTCCTCTGTGATATCGTATGGGTAAACATATGGCTGTGACATGATATTAGCTTTGATCTGAGGGGAAAAAAGGAGGGTTGGGGGAGGGTTGGGGGGTACTGGTTGGTGCGTGGATTGGTTGGCTGCTGCAGTTTAACTTCCTGGCAACATCTAAGGTCATATCAGAAAGGGTACCGATTTGCGACAGTGCGCACTGATGGCATCTGTATAGTGCTGCCCCACTGGGACACCATGCTGCCAGCACTGTGACCTCGTATCCCATTCAGTCATATTATCCTGAGCCAATCAGTCTTTGCCGTATCCTAATAATGCCCAGCACCTGGCTACGAAGCGACAAGTATCAATTTTGTAAGTCATTTGTTTGACTCGACCGAGAATTGAACTGCCGACCTTTCGCATGGGAGGCCTGCGCTCTACCGATTCAGCCACCGCGTCCGGTTGGTGAGGGGCGGAGAGGGGTGGGGTGTGGAAGGTGGGGGTAGATTCCGGTTGTGTGGTCGGCGGGTGTTTACAGCAGGGTCGGTGGTGGTGTGTGTGTGGGGGGGGGGGCGGGTGAGTTCTGCCATCAGGAACACCTTGTTTGTTGCTAAGTAACCACCATCACCACCACTACCACCAACACGAGGCTCTGGTCAATGGGATGTAATATCAACAGTTTGCCAACCTTTCTCCAATTATACTTTATTTTTATTTTATTCAGCAGGGATGAGCCCACCTCCAATAACATGTTGTTTGTTTGTTGTTTTACGTCCTAACAACATATAAGGTCATATCAGGACGGCCTCCAATAAGGACAATCACGTGGAAATCTGTCGTCCGGTAATTTATTTTTCAGTGCTGAGCGTGTGAGGGGAACTCTAAGGGGGGGGGGGGGGATCGGAAATCCCTCTGAAATTCGGAGATTTCTCATTCCTAATTTAGGTGGATGTACTTAGTTAAATAGATCAAGCAAGCTATCTTTAAACGCTTACAGAATACAGGTTTTTTTTTGTTTGTTTTGTTTGTTTTTGTTGTTGTTGAAGATTTATACTGCCTATCATGGATAAGCCTGAATAGGCTTGTTTTCACCATTAGACAGTTTGTCCATAGAAAGCCCTAGCCTACACTTTTACCGACCCAAGGGATTTTTAACCTCCCACACCACATAGACTTGGTATGAGAGCAACCGGCCTTTGATGACTCTGTAAGTTATACACAGCGGTGGAAATCCAAATTGGCAGAGCTGGGGGCACTGGGAATCGAACCACCAACCTTCAGATTAGGAGTCCGACCTAGAAAAAAATCAGACACCCTAACCACTCCACCACAGAGAACACCACAAAGCAAGGTTATCTACATTAGGGCCCGTCTAAATTGTTCAATATTATAATGGTCGTACAAAGCGTACAAGTACGAGTGTTGTCGCTTAGTAAACCTTTTTGTGTGCATTATGTGATGAAGCAGGGCAATGTTCAGACCTGCCTACCCGTACAATGTAGGTGTGTGTTGTAGAATGTTTTAAAGCTGCATAGTCCGATGAAGTATCACATTTTCAAAACCAAAACAATTATCTAGATCTGATTCTACATGTCGAACTTAGATACTGGTACATTTATTAAACATTTGTTTCTGCATCGAAGGGAACACTGAGTCAATTTAATAGAACCTGTTACTGCAGAAGTCTATGGTGTCAGAGTTTTGGCGTGCTTGCCAAAACTAATTTGACATGTCTGCACTTCAAATATCTCAAAAGTTAGCCCTTTAAAATAAAAGTTACTTCACACTGAAGTAAGGTCAGTAATAATGATCAATCTAAAATATTCATCTCAGAAAAATGGCAGAAATTCAAAACCATCGGACTATCCAACTTTAAGCTGGAGTACGCGGAAACGCAAAAATATAATTGCATACGCGCCTCCTCCCCACCCCCAAATGTGGAAAGTATGCAATGCTTCATTCGTAATAATATAGACATGTTCACACATAAAACACGTGTATCTTCCATGTTGTTTACTTCAAATATCTCTCAAAATGTGCGATTTATAAGTAGAATAAAACCTCCATAACCGACCACCTCCACAGATGGATCACTCCCATATATTGATTGCTTTAATTGGGTTCCAACAATACCATTGTAACCATTATTCTAACTCCTTAAACCGACCACCTCCCTAAATGGACCAATTATAGCCAGTCCCAAGGTCGGATGATTTAGAGAGGTTTTACTGTACACACAGTTGATCCTTATAATCCACTTTACTTTTAACTCGAAATCTTATATATATATATATATATATATATATATATATATATATATATATATATATATATATAGATATATATATATAATATAAGATTTCGAGCTAAATATATATATATATTTAAAATCCGTCCTGCTGAGAGGGAGCGGTAGTGGTAGTGACCAGGCGCAGCTGGTATCATGCGGTCATGAGCTGCTCACAGGTGGCAGTGCAGTGGAGAATGAAGGAACTAACCTAGTCCTATGGTAGTAATAGCTCAGTGACATTAGGGTATAGAGTAAGTAAGGGAGAGAACTGCTAGGGGGTAGTGTCCTTGTTTATATTCCCATAATAGATTATAGAGCACATATATATATATATAATAAGATTTCGAGTTAAAAGTAAAGTAGATTATAAGGATCAACTTAATAATATGTTAAGCACAAACTCAAAACTAGGGGCATATGCGGAGACGATGACTCTTCTTACTCGTGTTGTTTGATCTCGTGCCAACAAATCTACACCACAGATCGGTACATTTACTAATACTATGTTAGAAAATACAGTTGGCAACACAACACTACATTTATATGAAAACAGGCTCTGAATGAGGTTCGCCAGAATGACTACTCACATGGCTTGTAAGCTTGACTCTTAAGGGTTCTTAAACGTATTTATTTATTTTGGTGAGGTTGATTGCCGTCGTGTTAGTAAACCCGCCGCCCCCAAAGGGCCCCGATGCGTGCGCAACCTGTCATGGACCCACGTAACGCGGCCGGCTCGTTTACAGCAAATTAACGCTAAATTGGCCGGCGGTGAGGCAACACCCACCAACAAACTCACACACACACACACTCACACACACACTCACACACCCACACACTCACCCACCCGTACACACAGACACACATACATTCCCCTGTTACCGTCATCTGGCCTCGTGCCATGTACATGTACACTTCTGCTCTTTTTGATGGACCCTGTGGATTGGTTGTTGGAGTTTTTCGTCCTGGCAACATCTAAGGTCATATCAGGACGGGTACCGACTTGTGACAGTGCACACTCATGGCGACTTTATAGTGCTGCCCCACTGGGAGACCAGCACCATGACCTGATATCCCACTCGGTCACATTATCCTCACACTGAGCCAAACATTCTTTGCCCTATCCTAATAATGTCGACCGCCTGGCTGGAAAGTGATGAAGTATCAATTTCTAAGTCAATGATTTGACTTGGCCAAGGTTCGAACCCCCACAATCTACCAAAAAGGGAGACGGACGCTCAAGTCATTCAGCCATCCCGTCTGGTCTGGTCTAAAGCTAAGATTCCTTATATGCCGTATGCGGCGTGTGAATGCGAATGCGAATGCGAATAAAAATCGAAAAGCATGTAAATGAATAGTGGTGCTTCCATACGTCCAAATGCGAATACGAATGCGAATGCGAATATGAATGGGGCAAATGGATCGACCCATGGACCAATCAGTGCGAATGTGAATACTGCTGCATTTGCCATAGAAAACAATACTGTTTCTTCACAAATTTGGAGGAAAAACCCCCAAAAATGTTGGGTGTTGGCATATATCTATGCCGCATATACGACATTCGCATGCCGCATGCCGCGTATAAGGAATCTTAGCTTAATTAGACAATGTGGGTATTCTGAGTTCCGCTGGTCCCTCAGTAAGGATTCCAGCTGAGACTCAGCACGCCGGCTCACAGCTACAGCTTACACACCGGAAGTTGGGGTTGTTGCCCCTGCCATTGTTTCTCCTTCACTACTCCTCGCAAAGTTTAACCCACATGTCTCCTGGTGACCAAACGTGGTGAGGTTATCATCATATATTTATTTCTAATTTACAAAAAGGAAAGTTTGTTTTATTTAACGACGCCTCTAGAGAACTTTGATTTTTTAATCACCAGCTATTGCCCGATTACTATTGGACGTCAAACATATGGTGATTCTGACATATTTCTTTGGGAGAAAACCTGCTGCCGCCACAGAGGCTAATCTTTCCGATAAGCAGCAAGGGGTCTTTTATATGCACTTTCCCACAGACAGGACAGCACATACCACAGCCTTTGATGAACCAGTTGTGGATCATTGGTTGGAACAGAAAATAGCTCAAACTGCAAATGTGTTCACTGAGCAGGATCAATCATATGATCCACACCTTCACAGGTGGACCCTCTACCGCCTGAGCTACGTCCCACTCCCCCTAATTTACAATGCACTGAGATAGTCTGAATATTTTATATGAAATAAAGTACCACTTCCTGTATCATGGTGCATGCGTATTCACTGCCCCCCTCAGCTTCCAGCAAGTAAGATGTAGATGCGACCCAGCATGTTGCGTCTTAGTGTCTGTTGTTAAGAGGACCAACAGAATTAGGTTGGTTTGTTTGTTGTTGTTTTACATCTTAGCAACATCTAAGGTCATATCAGGATGGATACCGACTTGTGAGAGTGCACACTCTTGGTGACTTTAAAGTTATGCCCCACTGGGAGACCAGGCCGCCAGTACCATGACCTGATATCCCACTCAGTCACATTATCCTGACACTGAGCCAACCAGTCCTTGCCCTATCCTAATAATGCCAAGCGCCTGGCTAGGACGCAACAAGTATCAATTTTTAAGTCATTGGTTTGACTCGACCATGGTTCAAAGCCACGATCCTATGGTCTACCAACACGGGAGATGACGCTCTAACTCATTCGGCCATCCCGTCTGGTTACAGACTTAGGAATGTCTGTGTATACCCAATAAACTGCAACCATGTAACCTTATACCCCTCTCCACTCTGATGTCCTAAATACTGACCTCCCATGAGACTTCTTCTATCCCCGTGTGGTGTGAATGGACCTTGGAGCTGGTGTGAATATGTTACTACTTCTATAACAACAAAAACAAATGAATAAAAAATAATAATACAATTAAAGTTCGGAAATGGATATCATTAAGTGGTCCTGTTCAAGGATATCATCAAGAGAAACCTGAAGCTGCGAGACATTAAGACCAACTCATGGACATCACTCTCACAGCAGGGAGCTAAATGGAGAGCGGTAGTCAAGTAATGAAAGCAGTCTTTGTTGCATGGCGACTGACAGCATGATGATGATGATGATGATGATGACACATAGGTGTAACAGGCCAGATTACCCCCCTCCCCCTCCCCTACCCTCCCGCACCTGTCAAATTATACCCGGGTATAGTCTGGGCTCAAAATATACCACAGTATAAAATAGTGTGTGCTATTCTATACCCCATGGGTATATTTTGGTCTAGCCCAGACTAAACCCCGGTATAATTTGGTGGGTGGGTGGGGTGAGGGTGTAATCTGGCCTGATACACCGGTTTACCAACACATCGACGGCTATATTTATATCCACCTAGAGAACACTGCGCATGCGTCGCTCTCACTTCCGGAAAGTTGACCTAATTAACCAGTGAGTAGCGGAAGCCACCTTAACGCCCGCCTCGCGACACCGGATCGTGGGTTCGAACCCTGGTCGAGTCCGGATGTAGTTGGGAGTATGACGTCATAGTGACGTCATAGTTGGTCGGGGGCGCGGGGGGCGGGGCGGGGATTGCGCATGCGTCCAAGAGCCCGTGTTGAGCAGGTGTGGGTCGCTCCTGCCGTGGGAACAGCCTGGTGGGGAGCAGCTCTGAGCAAGCAGCTCCAGGGCGGGCAGTGCACATCACTGAGATAACTCGCACTGTGAGTAATGTGAGTAATGCGAGTAATGTGATTAATGTGTAGCACTTCCAATGCGCAGGTTTCGTGAGCGCTGCTCTAGGGAATATGCCTTATGCTATGTCCATCATGATGTTTATAATAAATTATAGACAATTCTAGAATCATGCAATAACATGAGATGCATGTTCACCAAATGCATAATACTTTTATTGAACTGGAATTGTATGCAGTTACTATTACAACTAATAGTTCAATTATATTATGCTTCTATTATCGAACACAATTTGCATTTGGTTATTATTGCAACTGATAGTTTCATTTATGTACCAACAAATTATACTGAACGGCCGGTACAAAGTGAAGAGGCAGAGTGCGGTACAATCAGATGCAGAGATATAATGCATAAAGACAGAGAGAAACAGAGAGAGGGGGAGGGGAGATAGCTATAAAGCGAAGAGCTCGAAGCAGATGCAAAGAGGTGGGAAAGATATGAAGAGAGAACCAGACGGGATGGCCGAATGAGTTAGAGCGTCCGTCTGGGGATCGTGGGTTCGAACCCTGGTTGAGTCAAACCAATGACTTAAAAAACTTGTCACTTCCTAGCCAGGCGCTCGACATTATTAGGATAGGGCAAGGACTGGTTGGCTCAGTGTCAGGATAATGTGACTGAGTGGGATATCAGGTCATGGTGCTGGTGGCCTCGTCTCCTAGAGGGGCAGCAATATAAAGTCGGCATGAGTGCGCACTGTCAAAAGTTGGTCCTCATCCTGATATGACCCTAGATGTTGCTAGGACGTCAAACAACAACAAACAAACTAATTATTAAAAAATAAAATAATCAAAGTAAGCACTTTGTTAATTTAGTTTATTGCATTTGAGTCCATCGGGCCTCAAGCTCCATATGGAACTTACTGCACAATAACTGCTTATTATTAATAATAGTATCCTATGTCCTCCCTCCTGCCGCCGCTATGCCCACCCCACCCTCTCCATCACATGCACATTTATCTCTGGAAAAAGATGACTGCTCGCCGCCTCCCCGTCCCACTCTCCCCCTCCTTTCCCCCTCCCCTCCCACCTTCACTCCCTTCCCCTATCCCTCCCCCTCTCTCCTCCCTCCCGCCTCCCTCTCCCTCTCGCCCCCTCCTTCCCTCCCCCTCCTCTCCCATTCCCATGCCCCTCATCCCTCCCGCTCCCCTTCCCCCCTCCTGTCCATCCCGTCCCCTTCACCTCCCTCATCCCTCCCGCTCTCCCCCTTCCTCCCTCTCCCCTCGTCACTCCCTCTCCCCACCCCCTCTTCCCTCGTCACTCGCCCTCCCCTTTTCTTATTCCTTTTTCTTATCCCCCTCCCTCCTTCCACTCCCATCCTCCTCCCCTCCCCCTTTATCCCCCCTTTCCCACCCATTCTGTCCTTTTCATTCCCCACGCCCCCCCACCCATTCCTTCCTCCCTTCTCCCCACCCCCGTCTACTCCCCTCCCCTCCCCCCTCGTCCTCCTCCTTCTCTCTCCCTCCTCTCCTCCCTCCCCTCTCCCATTCCCTGGCCCTCCATACCCTTCCCCTTCCTTTCCCTCTTATCCACTCCATTCCATCTTCCACTCCCATCCCCTTCTCTCCCCCCTCTCTCCCTCCTCTTCTCTCCACTCCCTTCCCCTCCCCCCACACACCTCCCACTAGATGCCAGGCCTGCCGGTGCATTGCGGGGTTGAAGGCGGTCAAGACGTCAGCACGTCACGTATGTGACGTATGTTTACCCCGGTAACCGGCGTCCCGGCACTGTATCTCTCCATGTGTGATGGATGTTCACCTTGGTAACCTGTGTCGCCGTGGCCAGGACGTCACGTGACGTGGCTCGCGTCGCGGTGAACCACGTCACTGGGCCGAAGCTGTGGCGCTTTTATCACACCATTTTGGGAGATCGTGGGATTCGAACCCACTGGTTCGAACCATGGTCGATTCAAACCAATGGCGTAAAACTTGATACTTGTTGCTTCCTAGGCAATCAGTCGGCATTATTAGGATAGGACAAGGACTGGTTGGCTCAGTGTCAGGATAATGTGACTGAGTGGGATATCAGGCCATGGTGCTGCCAGCCCGGTCTACCACTTGTACCAGTGGGGCAGCACTATAAAGTCACCATGAGTGAACGCACTCTCAAAAGTCAGTGCCCATCCTCACCGTTCCGAGTGCACATGCACTGGAAACGGCATTGGCAGCAAAGCAAGGGTGTACGGCCATTGAGTCTGCCGATACGCATAGGGAAAAACTTCGATTTGTATTCAAAATTAATAAAAATACATAACAATTTGGCACAACCATGGATGGATGGATGCAATATAATAATATAATAATATAATAATATAATAATATAATGAATGTGCTTAAAGTTGCATAGTCCGATGGTTTTGAGTTTCTATTTTTTCTGAGATGAATACATTCAATTGATCGTTATAATCAACCTTACATTAGTTTCAAGTACTGTTTATTTTACATGGCTAAGTTTTGAGATATTTGAAGTACAAACATGTCTAATTAGTTTTGGCAAGCATGCCAAAACTCTGACACCATAGACTTTAGCAGTAACAGGTTCTACTAAATTGCCTCAGTATTCCCTTATGTGTGGCAAGACATGCTTAATAGGTGCATTAGTATCTAAGTTAGATATGTAGAAGCAATTCTCGATAATTGTTTTGGTTTTGAAAATTTGATGATTCATCGGACTATGCAGCTTAAACACACAACTCTCCACAATTAAGATTTTGAGCTAAGAAACATACAATTTCAGTCACTTTACAGGCTGATGTTTACATCACCATTCAGTAGACATAAGTAATTCTTGTTCTAAATATTAAAGCTGCATAGTCCGATGAAATATCAAATTTTAAAAACCAAACCAGTTATCTAGATTTGATTTGACATAACTACCTTAGATACTGGTGCACATATTAAGCATTTGTTTCTGTGTAGAAGGCAATACTGAGTCAATTTAACAGAACCTGTTACTGCAGAAGTCTATAGTGTCAGAGTTTTGGCAAGTGTGCCAAAACTAATTTTCCATGTTTGCACTCAAAATATCTCAAAAGTTTACCAATTAAAATAAAAGTAACTTTGAACTAATGTAAAGTAGATACTAGTGATCGATCTAATATATTTATCTCAGAAAAAACCCAGAAATTCAAAACCATCAGACTATACTTCTTTAAAATGTCAAATGTGTCAACAAAAACTTGTTTCAAAGAAATATATAACCAATGTCTGATTAACCCTACCCATTTCCTAGCCCAACAAATGTCATTAACCATAGGATATAAATAAAAACATGAATTAAATGAGTAAAACTGATTCTGGCTATGGCTTTAACACGAGTTGAGTGCCCAGATTTTTCTCAATCTAAATACAGATGGTATAAGATATGCTGATTAGCTTGATCTAAATGCAATGCTAGATAAAAAATTAACACCTTAATTTATTATATATATTTTGTTAGTTGGTATTCTAAGTTTCAAACAAGAGCTGAGATGAGCTGAAACTAGCACATTTCATAGCTGCACCCAGTGTCTTAGCATTAGCCATGTGCTTCGCTGGGGTTTGTTTATCTTCCACGCATCCCACAATGCACCGCGCGGCTGGAATGGCGATGTAGTCTATTTATGACATGGGTCCTGACCGGTAACCTATGCTCTATCGGGCCGGGCAGAGCTGGGGAGCACGGCCGGCTGTCATCCGCTGGTCTCCGGTATGAGGGGGAGGGAGAGGAGGGAGAGGAATAGAGGGGGGGGGGGGGAGATGGAGGAGTCATCTTTAACCCTGAGTCATGAAGGGGCGTGGTTGGACGCTGACTGGGCAGGTGGCAATATGTCAATCAAAATACTAACCCCAACCACCTCCATCCTGCCGTTTGCATCATTGGTTGTATAGTGAAGTCAGATGGAAGTATATGTGTATTATATTAGATTTAATAGTTGAAAGAGGGTGGGGGCCAGAGGGAGGGAGAGAATGGGAGATGGGGGAGTCATTTTTACCATTGCATCCTCAAGGGGTGTAGTTTGATGTTGCCTTGGCAGGTCGCAATTTGTCAATAGAAAAATACTAACCCTAATCCCCCTTGTGTCATTGGTTTATAGTGAAGTCAAATAGAAGTATTTGTATATTATATTAGATTTTAAAATTGAAGGAGGATAAGGGCGGAGGGGATGGGCAGATGGGAGAGTTATTTTTACTACTGAGTCATGAAGGGGCGTGGTTTGATGCTGACTTGACAGGTGGCAATCTGTCAATCAAAAATACTGACCCCCATCTCTCCTTTGCCTCATTGTTTATTATATTGAAGCCAAATAGAATCATATTAGATTTAACAATTGAAGGAATATTTTGCTTTAACAAATATAAGGATCATTGATTATTGGATTTTTTTCTTCTCTGTTCTCTCTTCAGTTCACCATTTGTCCATTCTGCGTGTGAATGAACAAAAACTAATTGTTAGCGCTAGCTTCCAGGGTGTAAGGTCGGGGGTTCAAATCCCAGCCGAGTCAAAGCAGTGACTTACAAAATGTCTACTTGTAACCAAATATCATAGCACTCGCCACTGATAGTGAATGGGCACGGACAGGTCAGCTGAATATTAGTATAATCTGACTGAGTGGGATATTGTATCATAGTGCCAATGGCCTGGGCTCGCAGTGGGGCAGCACTATGAGACTAAGAGTCGCCATGAGTGTGCACTGTGATAAGTCAGTACCTATCATGATATGACCGTAGGTGTTGTTAGATGCTAACACCCCAATAAACTTCTTGGCGATAGCTGGAATAGCTGCAGATCACTGCATCACCAACATTGTTTTCTCGTCACGTAAGTTTGTTTTGTTTAACGACGCCTCCAGAGTGCATTGGTTTTCATATCATCGCTTATTGGATGTCAAGCATGTGGTCATTCTAACATATTTCCCTGGAGGAAACCCGCTGCCGCCACACAGACTATTCTCTCTGAGTAGCAGCAAGGGACCTTTTATATGTACTTTCCCACACACAGCACATACCACAGCCTTTGATGAACCAGTTGTGGACCATTGGTTAGTGGTTGGAACGGAAAATAACCCAATTTGCAAATGAGTCCGCTGAGCAGGATCAATCGCTTGACCCACAGCTTCACAGGTGGACACTCTACCGCCTGAACTACGTCCCGCCCCTCCTTCTTTCTATGTCGGCGGGTCCTGTGCATATGCACAGTTTCCCCCGAATCCATTTCCAAACACTGCTGTGTAACCTCAGATGTTACCAGGAGGTAAAACCCCAACAACCAACCGACCAACCTATGCCGAGTCCAAACCCGCTTGTTGAGGTCCCCAGGGGCCATATGCAGGAGTTGGTGTTACCGAGCCAAAACGCGTTTAGACGGGATTTCTGGTTTAGCGCCGAAAAGGGTGTATGCGGGAGGCGGTGTTACGCTAATACCGCGCGTTTAAGGTCGATTACACTAACCCCGTTTCACAGCACGTTTACGAGTGGTGTTAGGATGGATTTGTTTATATATCGGCGGTACAGAGCAAGGCGTGATTTGCACCGGAATCGCATTTTGCGGGATCGAACGCATCCATTCGAAAAGTTTGATGATGTAGAGCTCTTCAAGAAATTCCGATTCCGGCGGCACCACATATTGGCGATCACCGATTCCGTTAGAGACCAAATCGAGCTGGCAAACCGAAGTGGAGCTGTTCCACCACTGTTGCAGGTAGGGAGAAATGCGGTTTTATTTTGCTCACAATTGATATACTCAGTTAGTCTGTTAGTTTGATTTTGTCGTAACGCCTCTTTGATGACCGCAGAATGCCAGCAGATGTAGGCATAATTATTTTGGGGTGAATATAACACGTAAATAACATGTAAATAAACTAGGAATTTTACAAATCGAACCCTCGTCGGCTGTCACTCGGTTAAGTCAACAGTGCTGAAATATAATGTGTTATGTGTGTGCACCTCACAGTGTGTTATGTGTGTTTAACTAGGAAAACTGTTATCTAGTAGGGTACATGTATTTAAAAAATGAGTGTCCATCCATATCCATACTAGTCCTTTCGTGGTGGTAGGCCCCACGTAAATTATTTTCTAACGCACTTAATAATAGAGAGAAGTGTGACATTGTTAAACCTGTTATAATCACATCACCTTCAATGCACACCTTAGTTATCTATTTGTGTACTTTGGTATTATTTGCTAATATTGTCCACATTTCTACTAGGTGATGATCGCCCTGCGGTTCTACGCGAGTTCCAGCTTCCAGGATGTCTGTGGGGAGTTGATTGGCGTGGATCAGTCCACCGTCTCGCGGACTATTCCACGAGTGACGGAAGCCCTCCTCCGTCCACTCCCCCAAAGTGTCCAGCTTCCGACTCCGGAGGCTGCTGACCGCTCGAAGGGGAAAATCTTCAACACGTATGGCTTCCCGAATGTCTTCGGATGCATCGACGGCACTCAGATCCGCATACAGGCCCCCTCCGAGTACGAGCACGAATTTGTTAACCGGAAACATTATCACTCGCTCAATGTCCAGGTACTTTTGACTCTACATTAATTTTTTTCATACTCCCTACTCCCTATTTTAAGTAGCGTTGTCATCAGCACTGTGCTGTATAATTAAGGCCATTCACCATCATGTGACAATTGTTCTTTTGTATTAGCTACGAACGGTTTCTATGGTTTCCATAAAATGTAGGGCTAATACATTTTTCTCTTCAGTACAGGAGAGAATATTTGCTCTTAGCCATGGTAAATTAGCAGGTAGTAGAACCTGGTCACATTATATATTTATTATATCACGACTAATCATCTGATATTATCCTGTAATCCGTTGTGTATACTTTATTTCAATCCGTTCTGTAGACTTTATTTCATGGACCTTTCCCCTTTTTTTGGCAGGTGATTTGTGATGCGGACCTAGTCTTCATCGATTGTATCGTAAAGTGGCCAGGCAGCGTCCACGATGCGCGCATTCTACGGGAGTCATATCTTTTCGATGCATTCGAGAGCAACCAGAAACCTGTCGACGGCCTGCTGCTTGGGGATAGTGGCTACATGCTGCGCGATTGGCTCTTCACCCCTTTCCTGAATCCTAACTCACCAAGTCAGAGGGCCTACAATAATCATCACAAAGCAGCTAGGTCTCTTGTTGAACGGTCCATAGGACTCCTAAAAAGACGCTGGCACTGTCTGCGTAGACTCCGCTTGGACCCAGTTAAAGCATGCAACGTCATCAGTGTGTGCATCATCCTCCACAACAAAGCACGACAGCTCAACCTGGATGACCCGTCCGATTCGGAGTCTGAGAATGAAGATGAGGCACATGGGGATGCAGCAAACGAAGCATACGATAACCGCCCTCACAATTATCGACAGTCTGAGCGGGTTCGCTCTCAGGTTGGGAAAGCTGCCCGCCAGAGAATGGTTGATAACTACTTCTAATAGTGTCATGCAGCGAAAAGTAGGTAGAAATGAAATAGACAAAACAGGGATACAATGAGGGTGACTGTTTTATTTTGCGCTTCTTTTATTTTGTACTAGGGATAATGCAATGTCCCCACCTCCCTCTCCAACTTTTCTATTTCAAGAAGTTCCCGGCGATATTGAGCTTGGAGTAGCATTGTCTGTGCCCTCAGGGTCCGTTGCTGGTCTTCCAGTAGGGCCGTCTCTGCCATCTGTGCCTCAAACTGGGCTTCTAGCAAAGCCGTTTTAGCTTTGTTCTTCGTTGCTCCACTTTCCAGCATAGCCAGCAATGCACGCTCCTCTTTGTCATTAGGTGCATCTCTTTGCGTCCTCCCACGCCGTCTCGACCGCCTTTCCCTGGCTGTCAGAGGGGTTGCTGTTACCTCAGCAGTTTCGAGCTGGCAAGTGACAGGGGAAGGGGCGCCTGTAAAGATCAAGTAGTTATGTATTGTCACTGGGTTATTGTTTACTCATGTCAGTTTCTTATACAATGTTGTTAGCACGTGAGAGCAATTTTCTTCACCAACAGTAATAAACACTACGCGCTGGAAGCACCTCCCTACAGTTACTTCATGTTGTTGCTCAAATGTACTTTTGGGGTGCTTTGTAATTCACGATATATGTCAAGGTCGGGGAACGCATATTCCATGATGACATTAGTGTATTCTGTAAAGATTCTATGAGTGGAAAACAAACTCGGTTAGCACGAGAATAGGTATTCCCTAAATTTAGATTGAAGTGTTGGTTGTGGAGACATATGTCTTGCGACATCGGTTACTTTGCGCAATATTTCTGTCGCACTTAGCAGTTTAGTGTGAGCTTTGCAGTAGGTTTGATATAGGACTTGCGCACACCACTTGTGTGTGTGTGGGTGTATGTTTGTGCGGCGGTTTCTATGTGTGCGGCGGTGTGTGTGCATGTGATGAGTGACACATCTCACAGGTATGCGCTTGTCTGTGTGTATGTATGTGTGTGTGTGGTGGAGAAGCAGGCACGTATAATATTTACCTGTTTGTAAAAAAAACGGCGTGGCCCCGGAACTACACTCAGGGGTTGTTGGAGATGGCGGTGGTGGATAGGTGACGAGTCGCCTCACGCTAGCCCGGGGCGTGTCTGTCGACATCACAAACTCGGGCTGGCTCTGCGTGAACGTGGTGACGCTTGTGTTTTCTTGCGAATCTAGCAGAGGGTCGAACCCCCCAATTTCCACCATAGGCAACGTAGACGGCCCTGCAAAAAGAAACGTGTGCAATTTATAGCAACTGCCCTGTCTGTACTGCATAGATTAAAGGGACATTTAGAGCGGAAAAGTTCTCATTTGGGTAAACCCTTTGTATATGTGTACGATGTGCGGGCATAAAAACTGTTGCCCATAAACGCTAAGCTTTCGTGTACTTATTGAATTTTATGGCGCACAATTTCAGCTTTGGCTCTACGAGTTTTGCATATGGACGTTGTGAGGGCATAAAAACGGTTGCCCCTAGATGGTCCTATTTCGTAAATGTAACGGAAATTTATGGCGCTACAGTATTGATTTAGGTCTATAAGCTTCGCTGAGAATCATACACTGACAGCCGAAGTTGTTAACAATTGTGTTGAAAAACATGTGAAAGGAAATAGAATATAGCACGCCATCTATGACTATTATCCGGGATAATGAACATTGTACTCACTGGCAAAGCTGACCGGACAGGGAGCTGGAATAGAGGTAAAGCGAATTAGGATTCTACCAAACATTGTATGTAGCGAGTGAAGAGATTATTAAAAATACCAAATAACAACAGGAGAGTGGTGCCATGACAATAGCATGATTATAATGCAAATAAAGTGTTACTTGTTGCAGGTACGAGGTACTTTAGCAGAAGAGTGGTGCCATGACAATAGCATGATTATAAAGGAAATAAAGTGTTAAGATGTCTAAATAACAACAACGGTTCCTGTTATGTTTCACAGGTAATAGTGTAGACCTTACACTAAGATGATGCTACTTCCAATAAATAGTTATAAACGATATTCTAAGTAATTATATTTATATATTTATAAACTTACCCGTCACCCCTGTGTACAGGTTCGACTCCAAACCTATTATTTTCTGCACGCTTTCCTCGTAGGGGAGTGCCTGGTCCGGAGGCCCTCCTCCCGTCTCCATGGCTCTTCTCTGTCGGTTGAGGACCTCTGACTTCATGGCCTTCCACTTCTCCTTGATCTCCAAGCGGGAGCGCTTAGCAACCCCACAAGCATTTATTGCATTGACAACTGTGTCCCATGCCTTGTTTTTTTCTTGGAGGGTAACCTTATTGTTGAATGCCGAAAACAACATTACCCTTCCCAGCATCACCTCCTCCAGTAGCACTTGGATCTCATGGTCACCGTAGTTGGCCTTCCTCTGGCGTTTGCTGGCACCTGCAGACCCGTCACAAGCCATCGTCGTCGTTGAGAAAGAGGATCATAGTCTACAGAATCGATGACAATGGATGAACGGCACTGCGACTGACAGGCAAATTAAATGGTGGGGCAAAATCACTGCTGACACAGTTCGCTGATGTGCTCGTGTAGGTCACAACACAAGTGACGCTTGTCAACGCGAGAAGTAGTCGTATTAGTAGTAGTAGTAGTAGGTGTATTCGTTATAGTTGTAGCAGTAGTAGTAATACTAGTAGTAGTTGTGTTTTTCCGACGTGGTGAACTCACATTTGCTCCTTGCTCGTGTAGATGACAACGGAAGTGCCGCTGGTCCAAGCAGATACCATTACGCATGCAGCGGTGCCGCCGGTAACAAGATAGAGGGGGATACGCACATTCTACAAAACACATGCACGTTAAAGAAGGGCTATGGGGTGGAAATCAAGTCGATTGTCAAAGAAGAACATACAAAATAAGTGATATTTGGTCAAATTACAACACAAATGGAGGCCATAATAACGCCTCTGCCGAAATTGGGTCATCCATCGATGCGCTAGAAACGCCGCTGCTGATGCAGCGGCGGCCATATTGTCAAATTTGGGTGCTCGCCAGGAACCACTCAAGGGCTTTCCCAAAATCTATAAATAGATTCTCGTTTAGCTATCACGCACCGTTTAGGCGCCTCTGCATACGGCGTGACATACTTCGCGCGGCCGGTGATAGCTATACACGTTTACCGGCTAACACCAACCGACGCTAACACCGCGTCCTGCATATGGCCCCAGATATGCGCCTCGGTACATCATGGCTGGATACGGTACATTAACGCGCGGTACAGTACCGCACGCCGCATTAACCCGCCAGGAGCAGCACCAGTCTGAGCTCACGTGGTCTGTCATCTGGGCCTTTGGTGGTGCATACTGCAATGCCAATTACCTGGTGCCCGGTGCATTTAGTCACCTCAGCGTGACAGCCACTGGTAATGACCGTGACTGTCGGTGTTCTTTGAAGTGTCTTAATTGCTGGGTGAGGTATGTACGGGTGTGCATCACTGAAGGGCAGCGTATAACTAACTGATGGGTACATGTGTGTGTGTGCGTGTGTGTGCACACCACCGCGTAACCACACACGTGTATGCCTCACATACATACATGATACATGGTATATGGTACATGATACATGGTACATGGTACATGGTACATGGCCACACACACATACTCCAGACAAGCATGGCCCTCACAAGAGTCACACACACCATGCATACCCTCTCACACACATGCACAGGACACGTGACACACACATACACAGACGGGGTGGCCGAATTAGTAGAGAGTCTGTCTCCTGTTTTGGGAGATCGGGAGATCCGAACCCATGAGTTCCTGGGTTGGAATCCTGGTTGAGTCAAACCAATTACTTAAAAATGTATACTTGTCACTTCCTTGCCAGGCGTCTGGCATTAATATTAGCATAGGGCAAGGACTGGTTGGCTCAGTGTCAGGATAATGTGACTGAGTGGGATATGTCATGGTGCTGGCGACGTGATATTCCAGTGGGGCAGCACTATAATGTCACCATGAGTGTGCACTGTCACAAGTCAGTACCCGTTCTGATATGATGTTAGAGTTAGATGTTGCTAGGACATAAAACAACAACAAACAAACAAACTCACAAGAGTCACACACACCATGCATTCTCTCTCAGTCTCACACATACACATGACACATTCCAGACGGGGTAGCCGAATGAGTTGAGCGTCCGTCTCCCGTTTTGGTAGATCATGGGATTTGAACCCACTTGTTCGAACCCTGGTCGAGTGACACTAATGATTTAAAAATTGATATTCGTTGCTACCTAGCCCCGCAGCCAGCACTACTAGGATAGGGCAAGGACTGATTAGCTCAGTATCAGGATAATGTGGATGAATCGGAAATCAGGTTATGGTGCCTATGGCCTGGTCTCCCATTGGGGCAGCACTCTAAAGTCGCCATGGGTGTGCACTGTCACAAGTTGGTGCCCGTCCTTATATATATATGACCATAGTTGTTTCCAGGATGTAAAACCCCAACAAATAAACTTATTGTATATGGTGGGAATATATACTCCCAATATACACTGCCACATTAATAAAATTGAGTAATATATAATATACTCCCAGAGTTGATATTATATAATATATAGTGGTTATATATAAATATATATATATATATATATATTAAGTAATATATATACTACCATAGTTTATATTATATTATATATAGTGGTTATATATATAATATACTATATATAATATAGTATAAATATATTTCATGATGTTTGCAGTGTAACTGTAAATATATAGACAAGAAGAGAGAAAGCAAAGGAAGAAGTTTTTAAAGACAATTCTAGAATCATCTTGTACATTTATTGATGCATGCTCCCCAAGTGCATAATACATATGTTGAACTGGAATTGTATGCAGTTACTATTACAACGAATAGTCAATTTAAATTATCCTTCTATTATCGAACAGGTTTTTCATGTGGTTATTATTGCAACTGACATTGTCATTTATGTACCAACAAATTGTAATGAATGGCCGGAAGACCAGTGCTCTGGTGCTGACAAAAGACATTATTCGCTGAATAAAATACATTTAGTATTTTTTTTAAATCCACACTACACATACCTCCACATATTATATTCCCACTACGTATACCGATTACCTCTACCCCCATATACTCCCACATCCATGTAAATCCACGCACATACTCACGCACATACCACCAGACTCATACCCACCCACCCACCCCCACATTCCCACCATGTACATAAAACCCGCCACAAACACAACTCCTCACCTGCTCGTGATGACCTTGACCCCTCCAGGGCCCGTTGTACTCAAGGTACACCGATGTTCTGCACTTGATTATTTATCGTCTAAAATGGCAGTATAAACTAGAGGTTGGGGCCATTATACAGTATAATCCCGTTAAACCAAACTTGAAGGGACCCTAGAAATTTGTTTGGATTAACCGATCATTGGTTTAACCCAGCTTTGGCTTTGACTTTGACTTGGCTTTGGCAAAAATGTGGGTGCATTATGAAGATATATAATATACAATGTACCTGGACACTTTGATTATTGTTTTTTTATGTATATACGGTATAACCCTGTTTAGCCAAACGATTGGTTAATCCAAATCTTTTTCAGCGGCCCGGGAAAATACGACCGTGTATAATATAAAAAAAGTTGGTGGGGTCTCAGATGACCTTATAACCACATGAAAGTTTGGGTTAACCATACCAGAAGTGGGCTGGGGTCCGACAATTTTGTTTGGATTAACCGATAATTTGGATTGACCAACTTTTTGTTTAACCAACTTTTTTATATGATTAATGGTAGTAATTTGCCGGGCCACCGAAAAGGTTTAGATTAAGCGATCATTTGGTTTAACCGAGCTTGGTTTAACGAGGTTATACTGTATTGTGCTTTAATACTTTCTGTTAGTACTACTACTAGTTCCTGATAAGCGTGAAATTTGTTGTTCACTGCCACTCGCCTGTCTTTTATTATAGTTGATCTATTTTACGGGCTGCCCATCTAGACTACCATCTCCCCTATCTCTCCTATCTTTCCACCTCCCCCTATCTCTCCTATCTTTCCACCTCTCCCATATCTGCTCTCTCTCTCCTATATCTCTACCTCTCCCATCTCTCCACCTCCCCATTTCTCCATCTGACCACCTCTTCCGTATCTCCACCTCTTCCGTCTCCCGCCATCTCCTCCATCTCTCCCATCTCCCCAATCTCCCCCATCTCTCCACCCCTCCGTCTCTCCCATCTCCCCCATCTCCTCCATCTCTCCCATATCTCTGGCTCCCATCCCCACCTCCTCCGTCTGCCCCATCTCTCCTATCTCTCCACCTCCCCCATCTCACTTACTTCATCTCTCCATCTTTCCCATCTCTCCATCCCCCCCGTCTGCCCACCTCCCCTGCCTCTCCCATCTCTCCATCTCTCCCACCTCCCCCTGCCGCGTCTCCCCACTCCCTCTTCCAGTCTCCCCCATCTCTTCCAGTCCCCCCTTCCCCATCTCCCTCTCCCCCCCCCCGCCCCCCCCCTCCCCCTTGTTATGAGCGTGGCAACAATGTGCTGTGAAATCGGAGCGTGGCGCCCCCTGGCGACGCACACCTGGCCATGTACACAGGTAAACACACGCGCTCCCACATCACCTGCCCGCAGTCACCGCCAAGGGCGCAGGTCGTCACAGGGGTCAAGGTCAAAGGGTCACCGGGTACCACCGACCAGGCCCGGAGGTCTGGCTGTGCCCGATAGTGAGGGGGTAGGGGTGGGGGTATGTGGGTAGATGTAGGTGGGGGGTGGGTGTAGGTGGGGGTGGGTGTAGGTGTGGGCAGGTGTAGGTCTAGGTGTGGGTGGGTGTAAGTGTGTGTGGGTGTAGGCGAGGGTTGGTGTAGGGTAATGGAATAGCTTTGTGAGGGAGGTGGTGGTTGCGGTGTGAGTACTTGAAGTATTGGGTGGTATGAGTGACTGCGGGTGTGAGTGATGCTGGGTTAGGTTGCAGTGTGGGTGGGTGAGCTGTGGGGTGGTGTGAGTGACTGTGGGTGTGAGTGAGGGTCGTGCAGTAGGTCTATGAGGCTGGGTTTGGTTGCGATGTGGTGTGGGCGAGGTGTGGGGTGGTTAAGTAGGTTTGTGAGAGTTGGACTGGCCGTGGTGTGAATGGGTCAGGTGTGAGGTAACCGGAAGTGGGTCATGTGTGGGGTGGTGTGAGTGAGGGTGGTGGAGTAGCTTTTTGAGGATGGATGTGGTTGCAGTCTGAGTGGGTGAGGAGTTGTGAGTTGTTGCTGTGTGTGTGTGTGCCGTGAGTGTGTGGTGTGATAGCTGTGTGGGTGGGTGGGGTGGCGGGTAGGGTGGGGTAGGTCTGAGTGTGGTGGCCACAGGTTGAGGTGATTATGGGACATGGGGATGCCATCAGCACATGTGTGTTGAGAGAGGAGAAGGTGTTGAACACAAGCCCCGTCACGTGGTCTGCCGACCCGATAGACTACATCGCCATTCCAGCGGCGCGGTGCATTGTGGGGTGCGTCAAAGCAAAACAAAACCGCGAGAAGCACATGGCACATGCTAATTACACTGGGTGCGGTTATGAAATGTGCTAGTTTCAGCTCATCTCAGCTCTTGTTTGAAACATAGAACGCTAACTAAAAAAATATATATAATAAATTAAGATATTAATCTTTTATCCAGCATTGCATTTACATCAATATAATCAGCACATCTTATGCCATGTGCATTTAGATTTAGACAAATCTGGGCACTCAGACTAGTGTTAGAGCCATATCCAGAGTCAGTTTTACTTATGTTATTCATGTTTTTTTTAATATCCTATGGTTAATGACATGTATAGAAATAGAAAATGAGTAGGTTTAATCCGATATTGGTTATATATTTCTTTGACACAAGTTTTTGTTGACACATTTGACAATTTAATATTTAGAACAAGAATTACTTATGTCTAATCAATGGTGATGTAAACATCAGCCTGTAAAGTGACTGAAATTGTATGTTTCTTAGCTCAAAATGTTTAATTATGGAGAGTTGTGTCTTAAACATATTCATTATATTTATTATATTGCATCTATCCATCCATGTTTGTGACAAATTGTTATGTATTTGTATTAATTTTTAATAAAATCAAAGTTTTGCCATACGCGTATCGGCAACCTCAATGGCTGCACGCCTTTGCTTTGCTGCCAGCGCCGTCTTCAGCGCATGCGCAGTCGAAACGGTGATCTAGTCTATTCAGTCCACATGAATTATCGTCTTATTTCATCCTCGAGAAATTAGCCTCAGAGAGTGCGTGTTAAAAAGGCGGCCAAAGAGTCTGCTTAGTTGTATATGGGTACACAAGTATTACTTTATTATCATAAGGAAAATCAGACATGGACATACCCTCTTATTCTCGATGTCAGCGTGACGTCACAGCCCCGGAAATTAGCGGCAATGGGTAAACACCGCAGTGATGTGTGCTGCAGCAATGCTATGTCTATGCGGAGCATTTATTTTTGCAAAATAAATTTAAAAGCTTTCATTTGGTCGATTATAAGTATCTTAATGCGCGATTGGAGAGGATGATCTGAAGTATTTAATTTAACCTAAGAGCAATTTTCTCTGAAAGTATTAAAAACAGAGATAATAGTGAAAGTTGGGATATTCTGAGTGTCAGTGCCAGTGGTAGCCTTACCAGATCATGGCCTCAAAAACTATTTTCGCAAAATAAATTCAAGAACTTCCAATTGGCTGATAAAATGAAAGCTGAATGTGAAATTGTAGAGAAAGAACTGAACTATTTAATAGAGACAAGAGAAATTTGCTTTCAAAGCAGCAAACAACCCACAAATTACCGTTATAGTTAGGGTAGTTTTAATGTTGTCTCTATGACAGTGGCATTTGTTTTACCCTTCGAGCGTTGTGAACGCAAAAAGTGCCCAGACGTCCGACATCGAGAATAGGTTAAGGGTAATATTAACAAATTTCATTTGTTTGTGTCTGTATGAAAATCATTATATATGTGTAAGTCTGTGTGCCAAATAATGCACAAGCATAATCATATATATAATTATATATATATTAATATATATTAATATATACTAATATATACTAATATATATTAATATATACTAATCCATATTCATATATATTAATGTATATTAATATATGTGCTATATAGTCTATTATGTGAATATAAATAATGAATAGTCCCTAATGTTTTCCGGTGCTCCTTCTGGGCACCTCTCGCTTCCCAATACCCCTTATTCTCAGCAGCCCCCCCCCCCCCCCTGTAACCGGGCACTCTCTGCTTCCCCTTTCCAGGGAACCGACTCCAACGGTCTCCCACATGTATGATTGTATTATCTGGCATATATACTCATACATATAGAATGAATTTTCTTTATAATGATATCAAAGTTAACTATATAACAATTAACATATATAGCATATATTATATATGTTTTCATCTTTGAAATGGTAAATTAAATTTTCAGGTGAAGCATTTAAATTATGAAGTAAATATATGATCGTAACTACATTAATTATATACTACATAATTATCTGAAAATGAGGAAATGTATATTTGAAATGGTAATTTTAATTTTTATTTGATAATTTTAATATCGATCTGGTAATTTCAATTTTGAAATGGCAACTCCGTTTTGAAATGATTGTTTTTATTTTATGATTAAAGATTAAAAATTGCCAAATTAGAATTAGTATTGTAAACAAAAATTGTATTCCAAAACCCACAAGGGCGAGTTCATGGGGTGACAGACATTTCACTGCATGCTATTTCAGCTTTTTCCTATTCAAATAAGAAAAGTGACCCGGAAATGTGGTCAACTCTAATTCCACGTGAAATAGACAGCGAACCAATCTGGCATATTTGAGTCGAATGCCGCAGATTCATTGCAATCTTATATCAGGATCAATCGCTCATATGTCTGCGTGTTGCCATGTCTGTAGTTTCTACCAGAAGGGATGTTCGAATGAGTTAGAGTGTCAGTCTCCCGTGTTGGTAGATCTTAGGGTTGTGGGTTCGAACCCTGGTCGAGTCAAACCAATGACTTAAAAATTGATACTTGTCGCTTCCTAACCTGGTGCTCAGCATTATTAGGATAGGGCAAGGACTGGTTGGCTCAGTGTCAGGATAATGTGACTGAGTGGGATATCAGGTTATGGTGCTGGTGGTCTGGTCTCCCATTGGGGCACCACTATAAAGTCGCCATGAGTGGACACTGTCACAAGTCGGTACCCGTCCTGATATGACCTTAGATGTTGCTAGGATGTAAAACAACAACAAACAAATCTGTAGTTTCTCGGGACTATATTTCGAAAACTGCATGTGACCTGCTGACTGGATGGCCGAATGAGTTCAGAGTCCCTCTCCTGTTTTGGTAGACCGAGGGATTCAAACCCACGGGTTCGAGCCCTGGTGGAATCAAACCAATGACAATTGATACTTGTTGCTTCCTAGCCAGGCGCTATGCATTATTAGCATAGGGCAAGGACTGGTTGGCTCAGTGTCAGCATAATGTGACTGAGTGGGATATCAAAGTCATGGTGCTGGTGGCCTGATCTCCCAGTGGGGCAGCACTATGAAGTTGCCATGAGTGTGCACTCTCACAAGTCGGTACCTGTATTGATGTTGCCAGGACGTAAATCTCAAACATCCAACGAACCAATTGAAAACTGCTGAGTCATACCACCCTACCTACCTACACACCATGTGTTGACGTCATCAAGTTGGATCTAGCCGTCGTACAAAAGGGTGTCGTCACAACAGCTTGCAACGCTCTCAAAGTTACAAAACCGGAAGCTATATGAACGCGCCGCTGGTTTTTGGCGTTCTAACTGCCATACCACGTGTGCTTATTAAAACCCAACGCCGATGTACCTTAGGACGCGCTCAGGCAGCGGCGTTCTCGTGACCTCTCGTCCGGTGCGAGACCTGACCCCACCAAGGCCACGTGACCGGTTACCTCACGTGACATATGTCCCGGTGTAGGACGTTAAAAACACTACGCCGTTCAAAACACTATGGTAGTGTTTTGAACCTACGTTAAAAACACTACGGTAGTGTTTTGAACTTAGGTTGAAAACACTACTGTTAAGTTCAAAACACTACCCCTATGTATGTTCAAAACACTACCCAAGTTCAAAACACTATCACGACAAGCTGACCCTGCTGCGGCATTTGAAGCATGTATTAGTATACATTGATAGAGCTGCGGCGTGTGCGCCATGTATTACGCTGATGGTGCTGCATTGTGTGCGCCACGTGTTAGTATACACTGATAGTGCTGCGGCGTGTGCGCCACGTTTTAGTATACGCTGATGGTGCTGTGGTGTGTGCACCACACATTGATACTTGTCGCTTTCCTAGCATAGCATTTGGCATTAAAGATGATTAATAGGATAGTCAGTACCCATCCTGATATGACGTTCCATGTTGCTAGGATGTAAAACAATAACCACTAAAAACAACCCCTACTGCCCCACCTTACTACATTCTGCCCTGTAGAGTTTTGAACTTAAAGGTAGTGTTTTGAACTTGAGGATAGTGTTTTGAGCGTGGCCACAGTAGTGTTTTGAACCTACCTTCAGCTAGGTTGAAAACACTACCATAGTGTTTTGAACCTAGGTTGAAAAGACTACCGTAGTGTTTTTGTGGGGTAGTGTTTTGAACTTACTACACCGGGACCAGTGAAATGTCAGTCTCTATGAGTGGGTTTCTGACATTAAAGCTGCATAGTCCGATGAAGGTTCACATTTTCAAAACCAAGATACTTATATATAGATTTTACTCTACATATCTTAACTTAGAATATTGATGCAATTATTAAGCATTTGTTGCCACATATAAGTGAATACTGAGACAATTTAATAGAACCTGTTATTGCTGAAGCCTATGGTGTCACACGCCACAACTAATTTTACATGTTTGAATTTCAAATATCTCAAGACGTAGTCATTTAAAATAAAAGTTACGTCAAGCTAAAATAAGGTAGATTACAACAATCAATTTCATATACTTATCTCAGATCTCAGAAAATTGACCAACACTCAAATCCATCGGACTATGCAACTTTCATTTGCTCGGGTCAACTTTGTGGTTCAACATTGGGCGTGTCTTGTGGGGAAATAGAACTCCCCCGGCAAATTAAATGCCTACATGATGCTCATAAGTAAGGTAACTAACTGTCCTTTGACACTGGTCAGTCCAGTACCACGTGATGTCAAACTGTCGACTTTGAAAGTACTAGCTTATGTGTTTTTAATTAAAATAATTTAAAGCTGCATAGTCTCATGAAAGCGTAACATTTTCGAAACCAAACTGAATACTGAGGCAATTTACTGCAGAAGCCTATGGTGTCAGAGTTTTAGCATGCTTGTCAAAACTAATTTGACATGTCAGTACTTCAAATATATCAAATTTAGCCATTTAAAATAAAAGTTACTTCAAGCTAAAGTGAGGCAGATACTAACAATTATTTATCTCAGAAAATGGCAGAAACTCAAAATCATCGGACTATGCAACTTTAAAGTTGCATGGTCCGATGAAATATATATTTTTCAAAACCAAAACACTTATCTACATTTGATTGTATATACCCAGCTTAGATATTGGTGCATTAACTAGTGATTTGCGACAGTATACACAGAATAATCAGTGAATTTACTACCTCATTCGTGGGGACACCTACTTTGAGAAAGCCATCAGACATGGAATCCGTCAATCTCGTGACCTGACTAGTCTGTCCCTCATTACCAGTAGCATATATGGCTTTAGTCAGGTTCCAGGACACATAGTGGAAGTTTGATGGTGTAAGATGAGTCTTACCAGCTGGATGAACCTGACTTAGCCAGTGGAAAATAGTAGGAGACCAGACGACTAAGAAATTAGTAGGTCAGCTCACATCACGTGGCCATCGCGAGATGACCATCTGTGTCATAGCCGCAGGACTTTTGGTAAGCTTGTCGAAAGTATTTTGGGTTCTTTCGACTCAAATTGCTCCAAAATTAGCCATTTTTCTTCAAAGTTACTCGATACTATTGACTATTAGATTATAATGGTCAACCTGAACTCTTTTATCTCAAAAATAATATATCAATTCAAACGCCATCCGACCATGCAACTTTAACTAAAGGGTAGAAGTAGCATAATGTGGTATATTACTCTGTTACTGTGTCAGCTTAGTTGCCTGCCCCACCCCTTCACAGCTAGCACCCACACACTTATATACCTACACCCATGCGTATAACTAAAAAGTGTTCCTCTAATTTACCAAGGAAAGTATCTTTTTATGCATCTCACTTCTCAGTCCACCACATAAAGCACCGGTAATTGGGGACGACGGTACCCCGGGGTATTAATCTGCCTCCAACCAACCTGGCACCTTTCCCTAACTAAAGCGCGCATTCCTTACATGCGGTATGCGGTATGCGAATGGCATGATTCCTTACACGCGGCATGTGGCATGCGGCACACGACTGGCTATATTTAAAAAATAAAAATAAACAACTATACTCAATACTGCACTGTATATGACCTAATATGGCATTTATATCTATGTACCTCTTGGTACGTCACATGGGGGCTCCTACCTTTATAATTACCAAATTATAGATAAGTAGTCATATTTTTGTGGCTATGGTAGCATTTTTACCAACCCGAACCCCACCACCACCACTACCATGTTTCCCCTCTGCACCCTTGTGTATGACCGTTCCGTAATGCTCAGTCGCCTTTCCTCATCTAAAGCTAATGGACAAGTGCGAGTGCCGCACTGATCATTACATGGACCGATCGAGTTGTCACATCCGCATTTGCATTCGCATTCGCATACCATGTGTAAGGAATGTAGCCTATAGGCTTCAAGGCGTTTCGATTTTTTGTCGCATTCGCATTCGCATACCGCATGCTGAATGCCGCGTGTAAGGAATGCACCCTTAAGTCCATCTTAACGGGGGGTTCGCAGGGTGGAGTGGGGGGTAGGGGGTAGGTAGAGTTGGGGAGGCTCTCTCTATATTGTCCAAGAAGAGAGCCTGTAATTTAGTAAATTATATATTTTCACATAAATCACGAGGGAAATGACGATTTTGAGAAAAAAATACTGACAATAAAACAAAACAGTAGAACAAAATGCAACATAAAAAATAACATCCAACAATAAAACAAAAAAGCAAACAAAACAAGAAAGAAAACCAACAAACTAAATGTATTTCTAAGAAGGAGTTGTCTGTTTATTGTTGTTTTACGTCCTAGCAACATCTAAGTTCACATCAGTAATAGTACCAACTTGTGACAGTGCACACTCATGGTGGGGGCTTTATAGTGCCTCCCCACTGGGAAACCAGGCCACCTGCACCATGACCCGATATCCCACTCAGACACATTATCCTGATGCTGAGAATGAATGTAAGCCGTTAACAATCCCATGATTTTGCGCTTCGGTGTTTTTTTCATATAGATAAATATATTATGTTGATTGGTATTATTGACAGTTGCATCAGAAAATATTGTTTCTTATCAGTCCACATAAATCTGACCATAGAAGGTGTTTGTGTACATTTCACTGTAGGCATATACATGTGATTAACAAAACAGGCAGGATAAATACCTCTAACCTTTCGCCCTGGTAGTTACTGCTGACATTGCATTAAACTATCAGCAAGCAAACGATCAATATAATCGACAATACTTTACTTTGATGTAACTCTTACTATACATAAAATATCTTTGGAGATGTTTTAAGTGAAAATGTGCCAAATTAAAGTTGCATAGTCCGATGAAATATGAACATTTCAAAACCAAAACAATTATCTAGATTTGATTTTTACATATCTAACTTAGCTACTGAGGCACTTATTGAACATTTGTTTCTGCATAGAAGGGAATACTGAGTCAATTTAATAGAACATGTTTCTGTAGAGGTCTATGGTGTCAGAGTTTTGGCAAGCCTGCCAAAACTAATTTTCCATGTTTGCACTTCAAATATCTCAAAAGTTTACCATTTAATATTAAAATAAATATAAACTAATGTCAAGTAGATACTAGTGATCGATCTAATATCTTTATCTCAGAAAAATTACAGAAACTCAAAACCATCGGACTATGCTACTTTAATTTGATGTGCATGTCAAAATTCTGACACCATAGGCTTCAGGTGTAACAGGTTCTATTACATTGGCTTAGCGTTTCCCTTCCATGTGGCAAGACATGCTTAATAAGTGAATAATATCTAACTTGTAAGTTGGATCTGTACTGTCAAAGTACGACGTCTGAACACTTTGACTTCTGGATACTGAATGCTTTATTCGCCGTCCAGGGGCCTGAACCACCAGCACCCACCCTGTGCCTCTGACATCATCTCTTTTACATATTCCTTTGTTCTCTGCTCATGCCTGAATGTCTTTTACGCATATATTACATGTACTAGAATAAAATCTTGGTTAAAGCTTTTGGCTTTGGACATTTTATGCTTTCATTAGACTATGCAGTTTAAAGAGTAGAAGTTTATTTCACTGTATGTTGGTGAATCTTTGGTAAAACAATGGGGACCACTTCAGGCTTTGCACCCCTATGTGCGGGCTAACTTGTGGAACCGATGTATTTAGTGCAACCCTCCCCTCCCTCCCGCCCCTGCCACCAACATGTTTCCAAACGGCTAGTTAGTGATTTAACATGTTGACAGTGAGTGGATGAGTGATTTCAGTTTCACCTCGTTATACTTATAGCCTCTCAGGTCATGTTAGGACAGGTACCTACTTTAAGAGAATCGGCAGAGCGCGGACCTCACGGGTGGAAGGTCGGGAGTTCAGTTCCCGGTCGAGACAAACCAATGACTTATCAAATTGATACTTGTTGCTTCCTAGCCTGGCACTCGTCATTGATAGGATAGGGCAAGGACTGGTTAGCTCAGCATGAGGATAATGTGACTGAGTGGGATATCAGGTCATGGTGCCAGCAACCTGATTTCCCAGTGGAGCAGCACTATAAAGTCAGCATTTGTGTGCACTATTACAAGTCGGGACCTGTCTTGATATGACCTTAGCTGTTGCCAGGACGTAAAACTCCAACAACCAACCAACTTTAACAGTGCGCACTACTTCATAGTGTTGATCCATTGGGATACAATGGCACGGCCACCATATGATGATGTGATATCCTACTCAGAGACATCATCGTGACCCCAGGTCAACCAGTAATTACCCTACTTACACTACTAAAGCAATTATGGTGCCTGGAAAGGTAGTGACTTGTAGTTTAAAAACAAGATTTTTGTTTTGATTACACCTGGGATCGAACCCACAACCTTCTGTTAAAGCTGCATAGTCTGAGCAAAGCATCACATTTTCGGAACCCAATTTCTCATTTAGATTTACTTCTACCAGCTTAGTTACTGGTCACCCGTGGTTGCCGCCTAAAAGCGTATACTATTACTAAGTCTATATATTTTAAAATTCTGGTAAAGCCCCAGTCATACATACCTGGATCAGAGGCCGGACGAGCCCCGGACCGCCATCCACGGTGGTCTGGGGTGATCCGGGGTGATCCGTGGCTCGTCTGTGGCTCGTCCGTGCTGACACCCCCCGATCCGGCCTGATCCGTGGCTCGTCCGGTGCCGTCCGGCCTCGGCCCCGGATGTTTTTAAATGTTTAAAACATCTGGGGCGGTCCGGGGGATTTTGCGATCCGGGCTCAATCCGGCCTGGTCCGGCCTGATCCGGGGGTGAGCTTGGCAGAGCCGGGTGCTCTTATATCCTCACGGTAGTCCGGGAGTAGTCCGGGGGTTGTCCGGGATAGTCCGGGGGTGGTCCGGGGCAGTCTGGGGATGGTCCGGGGGTGGTCCGGGCCAGTCCGGGGGTGGTCCAGCCTCGTCCGGGTTAGTCAGGGACCAGTCCGGGCTTGTACGGGGCCATTCCGGGGGCAGTCCGGGGGTGGTACGGGGCGGTCCGGGGCAGTCCAGGGCAGTCCGGCCTTTGGTCAGGGGCTCATCCGGGGCTCCTCCGGGAATGTGTGACTGCGAGGCAAAAATCGACAAAAACAGTGATTTTATCCGGGGCGGTCCGGGACAGTCCGGGCCATTGGTCCGTGGGTGGTCCAGCTCAAAATCCTAGGCTTGTCCGGCTATGTGTGACTGGGGCTTTAGTACTGAAGCCTACGGTATCAGAATTAATTGATGATGTTCTCACCTCAAATATCTCCAAAGTTAGTCATTTATAATCTAAGTTCCTTCAAACTACTGTAAGAAAAGCCCTGTTCACACGGGGCAGTTAATTCGAATCATATAAATCGACTTGCCTAGTTCGGCTCACATTTGGCGTGTGAACGCGCATCTGAGTCGATTTAGGGCTGATTCGAATCATATAAGCCGGAATTTATAAACCACCTAAGGAGGTGGTTTATATGAAGCGAATTTTATGAATCGACTTAGATCGCCCGTGTGAACGCAACCGACTTACTTGTGGCGGATTAAGCACATCACACTATATAATATAATTTGATCTATGAACCTGCTAGAGGTGCACATATATTTTGTTCATCATATATTTTTAGGGTTTCACTGCCCAGCAGAAGTTTTGACTGTTCCAAACCAATACGATTCAGTCCATGCATATCTATGTCGAACCCACACTCTCTCGGCCGACGTCGACGAACCCAAACTGGCGCTGGTTAGTCTGTACTTGCTCATGCGCAGATATCCACGTCCGCCTTAAACCGATTCAAAGCACTGCCCGTGTGAACGCGAAACACTTTCAAACTCGGTCCGTATGAACGCGCATCTAAATCGATTCATATGATTCGCCTTGTCTATATCGCTTTAAACTTTTCCCGTGTGAACACGGCTATAGATTATAATTGATGCGCGGCAAAGTAACACTCTAAGACAAGTATTTGCTAGAACGACCTTAAAAAGTGAAAGTCTCAATGTATATCTATCTATACATGATATAAAAATATGGATTTCATTTGATAATAATATTAAATGTTCAAAGAACATATATATATATATGTTTCCACGAATGTATAAAAAGAAAATCTTTAAGCTTTACTGGAGTGAAAATACATAGTAGTCTAGTATATAAACAATGAAATGTCATTTACAGTATTAAAGGTAATATACTTTCTACTTTCAATTTTAAAATTATTATTTTTATGGGATTAGCAATATATATGTGTTATTTTTAACTGGGGAAAGCGCCATGAGTATTGTATTTCTGCTTTCTCCTTTTTCATGCAAAACATTGCATAAATGATACATGATATATAAATATCAGCTTCTGTGTACAATGATCGTGTGGAAATAAATAACAACCAACCCAATATATATATATATATATATATATATATGTATATATATATTATACATATTATATATATATTATGTGTTGTGATGTATAAAACTTATGCGAGTATAAAGGTGTGTAAGGGAAGATTCCTTATTTGGCCACCCTTATGTTGTGTACTACTTTATGGGTGACCCCCTCTTCATGTTGGGACAGGTAGCGCCACCAGCCCCCCACGGCTACCAGTGCCACGAATACTATCACTATATATATATATATATATATATATATATATATATATATATATATATATATAAAGCTAAGATTCCATACGTGCGGTATGCGGCATGCGAATACTGTATATGCGCCATAGATATATGCCAACCCCCAATAGCCGATGTTTACTTTTTGTGCTTGGGGGTCGTTAAACAAACAAACCAAAAAACATACCCATGAAATTTTTTTGTTTTTTGCTCCAAATTTGTGAGGGAAGGTCAAAGTTACTATTGTTTTTTATGGCAAATGCAGCAGTATTCGCATTCACACCGGTCGGTCCATGGGTCGATCCATTTGCCACATTTGCATTCGCATTCGCAATCGCATTCGGACATATGGAAGCACTACTATGCCTTTTCATGCTTTTCGATTGTTTGCCGCTTTCGCATTCGCATACCACACGCATACCGCATATATGGAATCTTAGCTTTAGGCAGAAACTTAAGGCTATCGCACTAGGCAACTTTAATAATAATATCGCTTAAAGCAGCTGGGTCATATATGTTTGATTGTTAGCGGTTTATGTCATGCCAACATTTATTCTAATACTCCTATCAGGACAGGTACCTAGCTTGTGCCAGTGCACACACATGGTGACTTCATAGTGCTGCTAACCAGACAGGGTGGCCGAATGAGTAGAGCATCCATCTCCTGTTTTGGGAGATTGGGAGATCCGAACCCATGAGTTTGTGGGTTCGAATCCTGGTCGAGTCAAACCAATGACTTAAAAATTGATACTTGTCGCTTCCTAGCCTGGCGTTCAGCATTACTAAGATAAGGCAAGGACTGGTTGGCTCAGTGTCAGGATAATGTGACTGAGTGGGATATCAGGTCATGATGCCGGTGGTCGGATGTCCCAGTGAGGCAGCCCTATAAAGTCACCATGAGTGTGCACTGTCACAAGTCAGTACCCGACCTGGTATGACCTTAGATGTTGCTAGGATGAAAAACAACAACAAACAAACAAATCATAGTGCTGCCCCACTGAGAGGCCAGACTACTGGCATCATGAGCCAATATCTCACTCATTCACATTATCCTAATTATACTGAGCTGGTTGTTCCTTGCCCATTTCTATTCCTATTTATGCCGAGTGCTAGGCTAGGTAGCGAGAAGTATCAATTTTGTAAGTCATTGCTTTGACGCGGCTGGGAGGTCCCTACTCCAATAGTCTTAATTTTCTGCCTTTTATGTGTATATATATATGTAGTAGTCTGTACATGAGCTCCACTACCACACAGTTACACTGAACTGCACTAGGTGGCGGCACGCTAGCCACTGGGCAGGGCCCCGACTGGGCTGCCCTCTACTGTATGTGGTTAGCACCCCCCCCCCCCACCCACCTATAGAGGCGATGTGGGACCTAGCGTGTTAGTGGGCGGGTTAGTTTCTGTTGACGCTGCGGAGAGCGGATAAGTTTTGTAATGAACCAGTTGAAGTGTACTGTGACTCAATCTTGGCATTCTTCTGTGAGTTTGTGGCAGTGTGGAAGACTGTTGGCTATCACATATATATATATATATATATATATATATATATATATATATATATATAGGGTTGGTTGTTATAATCTATCTTACAGTAGTTTGAAATAACTTAGATTATAAATGGCTAACTTTGGAGATATTTGAGGTGAGAACATGGCCAAGTAATTCTGATACCATAGGCTTCAGTAGTAACCAGAATTTAAAAATATATATATTGACTTAGTAATAGTATACTCTCCTAGGCAGCAACAACGGGTGCACCATGTAAAGCCAGCACCCTTAGTCCCACGGATTCACATCCGGTTCATGTATGTTTGAAGCTTCCGCATGCATTGTTTATGGCAGACACTACAGTCAACTTCCGAGTGCCTGGATATGAGCATAAAATACACCTGAAAGTCTTCAATAGGCGAAAGGCGCCATAACTCCTGAACCTTTAAACAACACAAAATATATTTAAAAAAATATAATTTAAGAAGATAAAGTGAAGTGGAACAAATAACTTAACTTGGCCGTTGCCGTGGTGATTTGTCTGCATGTTCCCTCTCCTTTAGCTGTTTTTCCGTCAGTTGTAAATTACACTCGCCGGAACAGGATCTATGAACTATTTCCACGTTGGAAACGAGACGCCGTCGTTAATAAAGCCGTCGTTTTACGTTGGCGTTCCAGACGACATTTGTCTTCACATTCCCGCCTTTTTCTCTCAGTCTCCCCCCACCCCCACCCCCACCTCTCCTCCGCGCAGACGTCCACCTCACCACCTCAGCCACGATGTCCACCTCACCACCTCACAGTCATCGCCCCATGTTATATATTACCTCGTTGCCTCTGGCTCATCTTACTTCATTTGTAATGTCTTTAAAAACTTCTTTTTTTTTAAATATTTGGATCTGAACATCAGTTCTAGGATTATTTGAACCAATGTGATGATGAGAGAAGACATGCGGGTTTTTAAAAAAAATGTTTAAAAGAAATACGTTTAAAGAAGCACAGACCGATCGAATTTTGTTATCAATTAAAACCAGAACATATTGGATAATGGTGGTTATTAAGTTTTCAACGGATATATCGACGATATGAATTATGACCACGCTGGCAAAACATATGTTTAGACTCCAAACACAATTTTAAGCATTCAGTGCTTATAAAGTTATATATAAATGTGTACTCATTTTCCTAATAACTGAATCTCCAAATACTTCTAAGCTCTAAGCACTGACCTAAACCTAGTCAGGTTTACGTGGTTAGAAATTTGAAGTAATTAACTTATTTTTAAAGAAGCAAATGTTTAGCTTTTAGACATCACTAGAATCTGAACTTTAAGTGTAAAGGATATTCTGGCAGGTGTCAGGGTATAATATGTGACTGAGTGAGATATTGTGTCATGGTGTTGATTTCATGAGTAGTTATTGTCACGAGTCATATCAGCCCTCCTAGTATGACCTCATTTGTTACAAGGACATAGCCCCACCTCACACACACACACACACTTACTGACTTAGTCGTTATACCATTGTGTACTGATTTTAAAAGGTGGTCCGGCTCAAAATGAGTTTTTTAAGTCAGGAGTCGTCTCCGGTTTCATAAATACAGACTTTCAGTGTTATGATCCAAATTCATGCTTTTCACATATGTAGGCAAGCATATGCAATACACAATCCATATGGGTGAGGCGATTCCAAATGGTCCGAAGCCAAAGGCTGAGGGCAGCCCATTTTTAATCACTGTACTATGCGAGCTAGGACAATGAATAGGGCCTACATATATGTACAATCATGTTTTGAAAGATAATATAATGCACATATACAGTGATATACAGTAAAACCTCTCTAACCGACCACCTCCACAGATCGACCACTCCCCTATATTGATCGCTTTGTTTAAGTCCCACCAATACCATTGTAACCATACTCTAACTCCCTAAACCGACCACCTCTCTAAATGGACCACTTACAGTGGGTCCCAATGTCGGTCGATTTAGAGAGGTTTTACTGTAGTGCCGATCAACATGGAACTATATTTGTATGACTTTATATGGCACTAGTGTCGTTTAACCAAACGGAGGTTACTTGTGCAATACATGCAGGTCCCGATTTAAAGTGTTAACACATTGTCGCATAAATATAGAAATTTGCGACAAAGTGTCACATGTGACATGTGACACTTGCACAGGTCCTTAAGAACGTGGCAATAAGCAGAGTATTGTTGTTTAACACTGCTGTCACAATGTGGTGTGTGACACATGCGCGGGTCATTAGCAACGTGCTAATAAACAGAGTAATGTTGTGCAACCTTGCTGTCACAATGTGATGTCACCCATCCTGACAGTCTAGCATCACCAGTCTTGACAGTATAGTGTCACCCGTCTTGAAATGGTAGCATCACCAGTCTTGATAATGGAGTGTCAGTCGTCTTGACAGTGTAGTGCCACCAGTCTTGATCATGTAGTGCCATCAATCTTGACAGTGTAGTGTCACCAGTCTTTACAGGGTAGCACCATTAGTCTTGACACTGTAGTGTTACCAGTATTGACAGTGCATCGGCACCAGTCGTGACACACTGACAGTCATTTTTACCGACAATGACCCTCCATATCGCAAAGCTCGAACACACATATCTCTATATTAAATTATTATGTAGTTAGTGTCACACATTGGCGTCATGGCAGCGCGACCGCTCGTCAACGATATATTCTGACTGAACAAAAAAATGTCGTCAGAGTTTAGCCCCGCCCACTTTACACCGACTAGTCGTCTGCCAATCTTCGCCGTGACTTGCACATAAATCGCCTTTTGTTGCGGTAACAACGGGCCCCCATCTCTATATTAAACAAGGCGGCCCGCCACCGGCGCAGTTCACATTTCACTGGACACATGGATGGGAGGGGTGGGGGAGGGGAGGGGAAGGGGAGAGGCGAGGGGAAGGGGAGGGGAGGGGAGGGAGTTAGGGGAGGGGATGGGAAAAGGGAAGGGGAGGGGGAGGGGAAGGGGAACGGGAGGGATGGGGAAAGGAGGGGGAAGGGGGGGGGGACGGACAGGGGAAGGGGAGGCTGAGATGAAGGGAAGGGAGGCAGAGAGGAAGGAGAACAGGAGGGATGGGGAGAGGGGGGAGGGGACGGGAAAGGGGTAGGGGGAGGGGAGGGGAGGGGAAGGGGTGAACATGATACCTTCAAAATGAAGAGAGCAGACAATGTGTGGCCCGAAGATACCCCCTCCCCCCCACCCTCATTCAAACACAAACTCACACACACACACTCACACACACACACACTCACACTGAATGTACCCTCTCCCTGCCCTCAAACACACACACACTCATACACTCACACACACTCACACGTTTAGACACACACACTCACTCACACTCACATTCATACACACCAACACACACTCGCACTCACTCACACACACCCGTATCGGGCAGCGTTACCCTGGTTACACAAGAACAAATTTTGTTGGTTCAATTGTTTGTTGGGGGTTTGCGACCTGGCAACACCTGAGCGTTATGTCAGGACGGATACCAACTGGTACCAGTTGGTGCACTCATAACAGCTTTATACATCTGCCCCACTCCGATACCATATTACGAGCATCATGATCCGATATAGCACTCAGTAATGTAATTTCGACGGTGGGCCAAGCATTCATTTGTCATGTGCTAGTAATGCAGTGCAGCAGGCGACAAACTTTTAAAATTATATTAAAAAAAGAGGTCAATCATTGGATTTGATTTGGGTGAGGGATCAATCCTCCACGCCCCATCTGCCGTATTGGAAGAGGCGTTCTAACCACTTGACTATCCCGCCCTCGTACAGACACGGGGATGGGTGGGTGTGGCGAAGCAAATCCATGTAATAATGAGCATGCGCAGAACAACCCTGGGAGCCGGGTGTGTGTATGTGTTGGAGTGTGTGTGTGGGGGGGGGGGGGGTATGGGGGGTACTGGCACATTAATCAGGGGGAGAGCAGCAGCCTGAGATCAAATATCCGAATCGCTTGACAAAAGCAGTTGCAGGCAATCAACTGAAGGGAGCAACCATATATACACAGCCAATATTACCAAACCAATGTTATCTGGTTATTGCACACGTTTTACAGAACCCGGTGGCTGAATTGGAGAGAGTGCTGGCTTTCCATGCGGAAGGTCGGGGGTTTCAATCCTAGTTGAATCAAATTAAAGCTGCATAGTCCGATGAAGCATCACATTTTCGAAACCAAAATACTTCCCTAAATTTGATTCTACATATCTGACTTAGATACTTATGCACTTATTAAGCATTTGTTGCCACATAGAAGGGAATATTGAGTCAATTTAATAGAACCTGTTACTGCAGAAGCCTATGGTGTCAGAGTTTTGGCATGCTTGCCAAAATTAATTTTGCATGCTTGCACTTCAAATATCTAAAAAGTTAGCCATTTAAAATGAATGTTACTTCAAAGTAAAATAAGGTAGATCATAACAATCAATTTAGAATATGTATTTCAGAAAAAGTACAGAAACTCAAAACCATCGGACTATGCAACTTTAAGGATTTCCAAAAATTGATACCTAGCCTGACACTTGGCATTAGTAAGAATGAACCCAGATGTCATTCTACATACACAACTTAGATACTGGTGCACTCATTGAACATGTATCGCTGCAGAGAGGGAAAGTGTAAGTCAAGTTAACATAACTTGGCACTGCTGAAGACTATGATGTCTGACATGTATGTGTATACACCACCGTCCTCCCTCCCCTTTCCTTTCTTCTCTCTGTCCTCTCCACCCAATCCCTGTCCTCCACCCTATACCTCCTCCTCCCCTCCTCCTCTTCCCACCCCTCCCCACCTCCCTCCCCCATCCCTTCCCTTCCCCCTCCCTCCCCTCCTCCTCCCCCCCTCCCTCCTCTCCATTCCCCTCGCCCTCCCCTCCCCTCCCCCTCCCCTCCTCCTCCCCTCCCTCCACCCCCTCCTTCCCCTCCTCCCCTTCCCCCTCCCCCTCTTCCCCCTCCCCCCCTTCCCCCTCCCCTCCCACCTCCCTCCATCCTCCCTTCCATCTCCCTCCCTCCTCCCCCTCCTCCTTCCTCCCCTATCTCCTCCCTCACCCTCCCCATCCCTCATCCCCTCTCCCCCCCCTCCCCCTCCCCCTCCCTTTCCCCTCCCTCTCCCCTCCTTCACTTTCGTCTCTCTCCCCCTTCTCCCCTCCCCTCCCCCCCCACCCTTCCCCCTCTCCCATCACCCTCTCCTCCCTTCCCTTCCCGTCCGCTCCCACCTCCCCCCACCGCCCTCCTCCCCCGTCGCACCTGGCAGTGGGGTGCTAACTGAGACCACGTGACCGCGGTGAGGCCGGCTCCTCCCGGGTGCTACATGTACACAGGTAGACGCGTGCCCCGGTACCGTGTTATCCCCCCACCCCGTTGACCCCGAGGTCACGTGGGTGGCAAAGGGTCAAGGCTAACTGCCGACATGAGGCGCTTCGGGTTGTGTGTAACCAGTGAGAGGGTGGTAGTGGTGGGGTGGGGAGGGGGGGGGGGTTGAGTAGGGGTTGGGGGGAGTTGAGGAGGGGAAGTTGAGGAGGTGGAGCGGGGGGGGGGGGGTCTGAAGAGGGGGATGGGGCGGATCTACGGAGAAAACTCACACTTGAAAAACAAAAATGGCTTCGTTTTCTTTACCAACTGCTTACAATAGTTACATAGTGTTGTTGTAAGCGAAACATGTTGGTTCAGTGTAGGGGTATCAGTGGATGGGGAGGCAGATGGGGAGTATAGGGGTCGCGCCCCCTGGATGGTCGCGGTACTGCGGAACGAGGAGAGCAGCGCCAGTTCTGTGTAGTGAGAGTTCTTAGAACTACCAAGGCAGTATTATAATGAATGCATTAATTGCACTTGTCAGTGCCATAATAATAGATGTATTGATGAGTGTGTTAATGGATAACTTCATGAGTGCATTAATTGGTGTGCTTATGAGTGCATTAATTAGTGCGTTAATGGAGGATGCCTTAATGAGTGTGATAATGGATGTGTTAATGACCGTCATAATGGATGTTCTACTTTTGTGGATGTGCTCATGATCCTTTTTAAAGCCATGCCCTAACGTATATCTCCCAATAGAAGCACGCGACCCAATAGAAGCACACCCCCTATTTCAAGATTGAAAGCACGCACAAATGTACAATCATATTCGGACTGAATGCACATAAAATAAGACAATCCCACTTTATTTCAGAGGCACAACAAAAACAAATCAAAATTTACGATCATATTCAGACTGAATGAACATAACACAAATTTTAAACCATGAAATTCTTTAACTTTGAATAGACGCGCATCCATCTGTCTGCACTCGGGCAGTGCACATCTATTGGGACATATACGTTATATCATATATGTATATAAAAATAACTGCGTACATATGTGAGAAGGCTTTAAGGTAGTGGTTGAGTAAATCCTCCGGTGCGACTGACACTTGTCGACACCTGTAGGACGGGAGGTGGGCCGCAGGTGGCGCGACCAGTCAAGTGCAGAGTCTTATGGAGAATAACAATGGTAATAACTATAATATAATATATAATGGAAACAATTCCTTTTCGTAATTTTATACTCGCATACTTCGTTATACATCACATATACTCTTTCACTTTCAGGTAAGTTGTACTGAGAAGAACCCGGTATCGTCACGAGCATGCCCTTATAAGGTAAGGTGACCATTACAGCCAGTGTCAGCTATCACAGTGGAGGCTCGGTAATATGTGACGTGGTGTGTGTGTATACATATATATATATATTTTACCTCGGTATACCGCCTCTGGCTAGCCGCAGGCTAGGGAGAAGGAAGCACATCCGGGTCCAGCAATTAGCATAAGTGACTCACAACGGGAGGACGTTTGTGAGTTGCTCCAACAGGATTTATCTACTAACTCTACTTAATCACAAAGTAAGTAATGAAAAATTTAGTATAAACTGTGTATGATGCATTATAGCATCACATTATGAAAGTTCAGAACTTTCTCAGGTCCAATTTGGACTTTGTACGTGTTTTTTACTTGAGGATAGAACACTGCGTGCCGCTGGCACTTACGAAACCGATAGTCCTTTGTTCTATCGACACCTGTTTTTGAGACAGGGAGAAATGGTAACCCGAGTTGCTCATTTCCTAAGAAAATTCTCCCGGATCCTGAATAGAGGATGTTGTTGGGGATGCTTCTGGGTGTTTTTTATAAACACCCCAGACCGGTTTTAAGGCGAACCTCCGAGTTTCGTAATATTTTCTCCAACTTGCTGGCGTCGTAGCCACGGGTGGGAGAAGTGTACGGAACAGAGAGAGTGGGCGATCTTTGGATCGATACCCCCCGTTTGGTTGGTTTCGTTACCATAACCCTACGGCAAAACTTAGCTTCACGCCTGTACTGAAACGTTGTAATACACGCTATTCTGTACCATATACCTCAACCCAGTTTACTGGCTACACTTTGTGTTGTTGAGATGATTCCGGTTAAGTAACACCTTTGTCGTTACAGGAACCGATGGCCACTCGGCGGAATAAGCAGCCTGCGGCAGCAGAGGGCATTGCCCCTACGGATTACGATTCGTCACCAGCGCCTACGGCTCCGCCGTCTCCACAGCCCGGGGCACAGGTTTCCGACCGGGACAGTGACCAGCCACCTCAACCAAGTGATTGGGAGGCTAAGATGGCAGCCATGATGGAGGACAAGATGCGCCAATTCCAGGCTCTTTCCTTTGCGGGCCCTCCCCAAATCCCTGATGAGGATTGGGAGGACTTTTCGGATGACGAGGAGGACACGGTGTCGGCCCCCGAGGTTCCGAAACCGAAAGCGCGCGGCAAGAAACGCCGCACTGTGAGCAGCTCAGGTGACGAGTTCACCAAAGCCTCAAACGCTAAACGCCCTAAGAAGTCCAAGAAAAAGAAAAAGAAAAAGAAAGACTCGTCCTCGGACTCGTCAAACGACTCCTCTTCCACGGAATCAGATTCCGATACGGAACGCGCGGGAGTGTACGCCAAAATAGGCGCTAAGGTTGGCAAGAAGATTGTCAAGAAAAAGGCAAAGAAGGTGCGTACCACAACCATGATGAGGAATACCGTCAATGGCCACTTTACAACGTTCAAACCAGTTGAGGTCATTAATAAATTGACGGAACAGATTTCCGGCGTCAAAGGTATTCCCGCTACGGTGTGTAAGGAGATGGATGCTGGCATCCATCTGTCCGACGAACGTCGCCGCTATGAAACTGCCCTTTCTGTAATTCATAAGGCAGTTTTGGGCTCCTTGACTTCTATTATCCCCATTGCTAACCGCATGCAGACCGAGAATAAGTTCTCGTCCTTAGCTCGGGTAATGGATAGGGGCATTGCCTTGCTCGCTGCAGCGAGCAACTATATGACACATCGCCGCTTCGAAAATGTTTTTAAATCCGTCACCACCGATGCGGGCAAAGAGGTCGCCCGGTCAAAGAAGATGACGGACCATGACGGCAAGGAATACACCGTCTATTCCGGACCTACCCCTATCAAAGGCAAACCTCTGGACAAGTCCAAGATGTTTGGGGGTCAGCTTGCTTATTTGTACAAGCAGGTAGAGGTGGACACTAAGAGTGCTAAGAACACGGAACTCAAGGGCCGTAAATCACAAAACCCACTCGGGTTCCGCCACAGCCGCACGGATTTTCGCTTCCGCCGTTCAGGGGAGGCCCATCCTTCGCATTCAGCCAGAGGGGAAGAGGTCGAGGCGACAGACAATCCTCAAACTGGAACGACAACCGCGGTTACAAACGGGACTTTGTCCCCAAGCCGCAGTTCCCCAAACCAGGGAACAAGTAGAGAACGCCACACAAACTTTTCAGCAGCCTGGCCCTGACATGGTCACAGAGGAAACTCAAACTGACGTAAGCCTTTTTCAAGCGGGCAACATTGTTAATTGTTTTACATGTTTGAATTTCAAATATCTCAACGGCATCAAGGTTACAAGATACACCTATTTCGGATTGATGATTGATATGAAATTAGACTAAGCTGCTACGTATGGCTGGCTACACAGCGTCGCCTATCAATCCACGATATGTGCATCTTTTAACCCTAAAGGTCGACAAGTCTGTTAATTATTGATTACACCACCTTAATATCATATTCATTATTAGTATAAAATACCAAATCTGTAATAATTATAATTGCATTTAATAATTAAAGTTGCATAGTCCGATGGTTTTGAATTTCTGTACTTTTTCTGAGATAAATATATTAGATCGATCACTAGTATCTACTTTACATTAGTTCAAAGTTACTTATATTTTAAATGGTAAACCTTTGAGATATTTTGAGTGGAAAGATGGAAAATTAGTTTTGGCAAGCTTGCCAAAACTCTGACATCATAGACTTCTGTAGTAACAGGTTCTGTTAAATTGACTCAGTATTGCCTTCTACGCAGAAACAAATGCATAATAAGTGCATCAGTATCTAAGTTAGATATGTCAAATCAAATCTAGATATTTGGTTTGGTTTTGAAAATTTGATATTTCATCAGACTATGCACCTTTAAAATGAAATAATACAGGGACTACTTTCTTGTCCATTTATGGTATTGTTTCTGGACTACGTTGAAAGTACCACTGGTCAAACGGTACGAGTACCATTAGGAGAGAATGACTGATCACCTGAAGGGGCGTTCAGCGTCCCTGGTGCAATAAACACTTGTATTGCACCAGTCACGCCGAACGGGACAGCTTTCCGCGCCCCATGAGGTGCTCAATCATTCCCTGCCTAATGCTACTCAAGTCGGTTCAGCAATACTGCCAGACGGGATGGCCGATTGAGTTGAGCGTATGTCTCCCGTTTTGGTAGATCCTGGGATTCGAACCCTGGTGTAGTCAAACCAATAACTTAACAATTTATACTCTTTTTTTTTAAATCTTTTTTTTTAATTGAGGCTGTATTTATACTGTCCATAGCATATATGCCCGGGTACCCAGGCTTGTTTTCAATGCTGGCCAGTTGTAGTGTTGGTGTTATCTTACCACACAGTAGCTGCTGATAAGTTATTTGATTGCCTGCATTTCAGTAGCAGGTAGATGTTGCTTCCTAGCCAGGCGTTTGGCATTAATTAGTAGGATAGGGCAAGGATCAGTGAAATTAGGAAGACCAATTGTCCATGTTTGAAATTTCCCCTGCTTAATCAACTAATGTACCCCACCTGCTTCGCCAAAAAAAAAGTTCAGGCAAGGTTTTCGCTGAATTAGCCTATTTCTCCACAATCTCTGGTTGTAGAGTTGGGACAACGAACATTGGATGGATTCGACATTGAATTCTTCATATACAGGAATAAAAACAACACATTAAAAAGCTATCATTAATTTGGAATTTGTATGTAATTCAGATGTGTTTGTTTCTTAGGGGGTTCGCATCATAGCAATATAATTTATTAATAAATAAATTTAATTTTTATAATTGAATACTTAAATATTACAATTAAAAAGAAAACATTAAGACTAGCACCAATTAGCAATTTCGATATATTTTAATTTTGTAGTTGGTTTGTTTGGGTTTTTAGATCCTCACAATATCAATTATTAATAAATCAATCTTATTATTTTAATTAAATAACTAAATATTACAAATAAACAAAACATAAAAATATATCACTCAGGTGTTATATAATAATAATAATAATAATAATAATGATGATACTAACAAAACTAAACGATAATTAAAGAAAAACCTCAATTGTAGTCGTGTCATAGACAATTACCATGGTGTTTCCGTCATTAAAGATCTGGTCACGTGATTTTACCATATATACTCCTTACATGAATATTGAATGTATCTTAAAGCTGCATAGTCCGATGAATCATCAAATTTTCAAAACCAAAATAATTATATAGATTTGATTCTACATGTCTAACTTAGGTATTGATACACATATTAAGCATTTAATGCCACATATAAGGGAACACTGAGACAATTTGATAGAACCTGTTACTGTTGAAGCCTATGGTGTCAGAGTTTTGGCATGCTTGCCAAAACTAAGTTTGCATGTTTGAATTTCAAATATCTCAAAACTTATCCATTTAAAATCAAAGTTACTTTAACCTTAAATAAGGTAGATTATAAGGATCAATTTAATATATTTATCTCAGAAAAATGACCAAAAAGCAAAACCACCAAGTGGTGGGTTTGATCATTTTGATTACACAGTACAGGCTGAGTGAGCCGTCTTGGTATTATAGGGTCTTTGTATAAACATAGACACTAATAAAGTCTGTACTAGACTACTAAATGACTGAAACGTACAATCCTCCAAGCATTGTTTATCCCATCATTACTAACAACCTACTTACTCAAACTACTTCATGTAGTCAAAAAACCACACCTGAGGTATTAACCTTTTAAGAATAACCCTATAAGCTAACCACACTCTATCTAACAGAATAAACAAACCATTCTACTAACACTCACTCCATCTCAAAATGTTAACTCCAACAACATGATAGTTTTGCAATTCACAACATAGTAGGCATACAAACCTATGAAGGGAAACTATGCACCTAACCACTCCGTAATGTAAAGGTCTAATCAATACACATGTATGTATCAGGTGTGTAGGAATACAACATATAACTGCTATTTTTGTATGTGAATTGTCAAACTATACCATATGTAAGTCTTTGAATGTTTGATATTGTTATTTCAGCTGATTTGGGCTAGCTGCATATATTGTAAATAACTGTATTGTCACATGGCTGGAAGACCAGTGGCACGGCGCTGACAAAAGACTTTATTCAATGAATAAACTATATTTACAAAAAAAACAACACAAAAAACCGAACTATGCAACTTTAAAACATTGGTTGAGTGCTGTCTGTATTTGGCTTACCGCCCGTGGATATGGTCTACCGAGAGGGTGGAAGGGAGGAGGGGGGAGGGAGGAATATTCAGTACATGTACGAGAGGTGCTCCTTGTATGGTGTCGACCAACAACAGGTGTCCGTGTCACTAACTGTTCACCGAGCTTACTGCCTGGTTATGTCAGGATAAAAAACTATATATAAATATATATATATATATATATATATATGGCTGGGAGGCTCCGCATCAGGAGAATGTGAGTGAGTGGGAGATCGGGGCATGGTTCCAGCATCCCGGTTACCCAGTGAGGCAGCACTATGAAGTCGCTGTCAGTGCGCAATGTCACAACTTGGTATTCGTCTTCATATGTCCTTAGATGTTATTTGGACGTAAAGGTGCCAAATTAATTTATGTGTGCATATCAAAATGAGGAAGATAATACTATCATCATAGGCTTCAACAGTGACAGGTTTTATTAAACTGATTTAGTGTTCTTTCTATGCAGCAATAAATAAATTTGTACACCAGTATCTAATTTGGAGATATCGGATCAAATCTAGGTAAGGGTTATGATTTAGAAAATTTGACTTTTCTATCAGACCTAAAATGCGGCCTGTTTGGGGAACAGCGGTGCATGGAAATATGCGTTGTTTGCACATAGTTTGCACTTGGCACTCGTTCTATCATATAAGTGACTGGTAATTGCGAGTAATTGGTTAACAAAGAGAGAGCAGGGTGAAGGGAGAGCAGGAGGAGAAAGAGCGAGAGGAGGAAGAGGGCGAGAGGAGAGAGCAAGAGAAGAGACAGCAAGAGAGAGTGAGAGAAGAGAGAGCAAGAGGAGAGAGCGAGAGGAGAGAGTGGGTAAGAGGAGAGAGAGCAAGAGATGAGAGAGTGAGAGAAGAGAGAGCGAGAGGAGAGAGTGAGAGAAGAGAGAGTGAGAGGAGAGAGTGGACGAGAGGAGCGAGATCAAGAGAAGAGGGATCGCTAGGATGGAGAGAGCAAGAGAAGAGAGAGCGAGAGGAGAGAGTGGGCGAGAGGAGAGCATGGGTGAGAGGAGAGAGCAAGAGGAGAGAGAGCAAGAGGAGAGAGGGTGAGAAGAGAGAAAGCGAGAGGAGTGAGGGCGATAGGACTGAGAGGAGAGAGAGTGAGAGGAGAGAACATGAGAAGAGGGAGCGCGATGATGGAGAGAGCAAGAGAAGAGAGAGCAAGAGGAAAGAGAGCAAGAGAAGAGGGAGCGCTAGGACGGAGAGAGCAAGAGAAGAGGGAGTGAGAGGAGACAGTGGGTGAGAGGAGAGCGCGGGCGAGAGGAGAGAGCAAGAGGAGAGAGCAAGAGAGGAGAGCATGAGAGGAGAGTGAGTGGAGAGAGAAGAGATGGAGAGTGAGAGGAGAGAGGGTGAGAAGAGAGAAAGCGAGAGGAGTGAAAGCGATAGGACTGAGAGGAGAGAGAGTGAGAGGAGAGCGCGAGAGGAGAGAGAAGAGAGCAAGTGGAGAGGAGAGAGCCTGAGAGGAGAGCGAGTGGAGAGAGAGGGCGAGAGAAGAGAGGGTGAGAAGAGAAAAAGTGAGAGGAGAGAGAGCGAGATATGACTGAGAGGAGCGAGAGGAGAGAGAAGAGACAGAGCTAAATGAGAGAGAGCGCGAGCTAGTGAGGGAGGGCAGACACGAAGTCATCACGTTGGCTATGCGAAGGTTCCGCAGATCGGGTCAGGAAACAGTTAGTGACTATGTCTGCTTATTGAGCTGCTCAGTAGGAGCTGCTCACCACTAACAGCGTACGGATGCGCGCCGGTAGAGGCAGGCATTGGCAGAGCGATCAGAAAGGGGTGTGTATTCATGAGCGGTACGCGAATACAATGAATGCTATAATTTATCAGCCTGGTGCTCACTGCATATAGGTGGTGTGGTGGTGGAAGCTGTAGAAGTGGTGTCTTTACTGTGAGTAGGGGAGTGGCATATGTATTGTATATATGTGTATTGTAATACTGAGGTGTGTTTACCTAGGACACTCCTCATACATATAGTCCTGGTGACTGTCCTCGACGGAGACCAGACTGAATGGTCCAATGAGTTGAGCGTCCGTCTCCCGTGTTGGTAGATCGTGTGAGACAGGTCAAGTGAAAACACTACAGGTAATGAAGGAAACAGAGTAGGAAATGAAAGGTAAGAGAATGACACTCTCAGTTTATTGCTTTATAAGTCTTACAAGATCCAAGATGGCCGTGGTCACATGAGGTGATCCCTCAATCAACATAATGCAGTGGTCACATGACTCAATCCTCCAATAGGAATACAATGCAGTGGTCAATGATCATAACAATGCCATGTGGGGGGGGGAGGGGGCATGTGAGGTGACTCTTCCAAAGACTGTTCTTAGTCAAACTCGGAAGTGACACTCCCTCTCAAAGACTATTCAATATACAAGTTCTATACCTAATGAATAATAGTTCACCAATTCCACACATATCCCTCATATGCCTTTGGGTTTTTATAGTTTAACATTTATCATTATATAGACAGTTTGTAATTTATTATAGTAACTTCACCTCGGTTCACATGTATTATATCGGACAATTTTACAACGTACTCCGCCCCTCCACTTCTTACCATCTGCCCAGCATATAGCAAGAAGTGCACAGTACTACGTTGTCACCTTTATATCCTCCTTAATATCTTCTACATCTTTTATCAACCTAAATCATAAACTGAGTCTGAAATAGTCGCGCTAATAGATAAGGTACATCTGACTTCGAGAGCAAAAAGAAAAAAAAATTCCGAAAATTTTCATTTTCCTTTTTTTTTATGGTTTTTAATAAAATAATTCTATATTTTATTTTTATAATTTAAATATTAACTATGTTTTAAGTCTTATTTTACCCCACTGATAACATATATGATGTCTCAAGGAGCATACGATTCATTTGCCATCATTTTTAGTTTATTCCGAGCATTTTTTAGTTTTGTGACGGTTTAGAGGTCGTTCCGCAACGATTCTAAGGCACAGTCCAGTCACCTAGCATCGATCTTACATTAGTGCTTAATCGGATTTGGCATTTTGCTGTCACCCTTTTCATCGATACGCTTTGGTCAAGGCTTTTGTTTTACCGAATGCTAAACTCGTAGAAAACCTGGGACGTCGATGGTAGACGCGTGGTTGATCGACAGGTCCTCATAGGATTAACATTACGGAACTCAAGTCAATGAGAAAACAAGGCCTAAGCGGTTTGAATCGATGACCTAGTTTTAGGGACTATTTTCTCGCAAATTTAGACCAAAATCTTCGATTTCACCAATTTTAAGTCGTTTTATCCCGAAATAATGGCAAAAGATGAATCAATATGTGTTTTTGTAACTCCTGTACAAAGACAAAGGATCAATTATCAGTTTTAACAATCTAATCGTGTCAACAGAAATTCACATATACGATAGCGTAACTTGGCGCATAATGTAAACAAAGCAATGACAGTGGTTCTTTTTGAACTTCAAAACCATAATACTTATCTATATTATTAAATAATAATAGATCTACATGCTTTTGCTCAAGTTTAACGTATAGAATAGTAGTATTCGAATGTTCTGTATTCGTTGACGTCGATGATCGATGTTAAGACGTTTTCTCCACGAAACGGCAATTTTATATTGAATATAACTGTTTCTGTGTCAGTTCTATGTGAACTCGTCTCCGTCTGCGTTGTTTAATATCACCAACACTAACCAGTCACTACGCATATGCGTTAGTTTCTAACTGAACTATAGCATTGTCCATCACTTTGCTGTATCAAATCCTCGACTCAGTCACATATGTCAAAGTTCCCGCCGAACCTGTTGACGATCAGCTTGTAGTAACAGTTCCCCAGAACTGCACGCTTGATAGTGCTGGTCATACGAATTCCTCGAATGTCCAAGAGTTATTGTTGGCAATCTTCTCGAAGACTAATGGATACCCGTCCAGCAATAGCTTTTAGTTCTCCTCGTGGAACTTAGCATTTCCTCGTACTGTGGATCGAAATCAATGACACAGTCACATATATTGAGAATATAGTGACCATCAGAATATGCTGCCAGCTCCTCGCACACTGAGCATAGTCGACTGTTCGTACTGATGTCAATTGTTTCAGCTGTGAACAAAGTTTAATAGAATCCACTGATACAACAATCAATTTTTATGTTTTATATGCAATTAATTTTGAGTAATTTTTAATTTTAAATTTAAATCTAAACCCAATAGATTAAACTTAAACATTTTGTAAATGAAAATAGTTTATTGTTATTTGTAAATCATGATCATTAATATGTCCCTATAACATGATAAAGTCAATAATATACATTACTCCAGTACAAAGATCATAATATTTCTCCTCAACATAATAATGTCAATGAATAACTCTTCAGTATAGATTGGTAGTGAAAAAAAACAATCATTAATATGTTTCCACAACATTAATAATTTAATGATATATTATCCTATTATCAAAAGATCTACAAATAGGTCCCATATAACAAATTAATGTCAAAGATAGTTTTAGATAGTAATAGTTTTAATAAAATATATGCATGTTCTGGAATCATATGTCAATGTTCAATGGAACAAATTAACAGTGTAATACATGACAATGTTCATCAATTATGTCATGAACTCTGATGAATTTTTATGCAACATTAAACCCTCATATGTACATTATTTTCAAAAGAACCTTTTTGTGTAGACAACCCTCCTAGGCTACTACATCTGAATATATGTCATAACAATTAATGTAAATGCAGTTCATGACTCAATCAATACATTTCCAATTTATGATAACATTTTAATCTAACATGCACTATAAATGAACCATTTATCACCTCTGACATTTAATCAATTATGAGACATTTACATGATATTATTTAGCTTTAAATGAATTTTTTATGAATCATGCAATATTTATCATCTGTCAATGAATCTCAATGAATAACTATAAACACATGCAACATCTACATCATACCTGTCAATGACATTCAAATGAATAATATATGAACACATGCACATAACATCCATACACATTTTACAATGAATAAATATCCAAGTCATTTACTGTTCATGATACTTCATCATGAATAACATTACTGACAATGATGGCAATATTATTTATGCAATGTTTAAATTAATTCAAGACAACCTCTATCTTTGATATTTCATGGCAATGAATGACACTATTTCATAGATTTCTGTTCATTTTTTTAATCGAAAATCAAAATCATTAATTTTATTTTCCGAAATTGTTTATGTGTTTATGAAACATGTAAAATTAGGTTATTCCCACCCTCTGAACAAACGTTTATCCATTCCATCAACAGGAATAACATTTTAGTGGTCCCTATCTTCAGACCACATGAGAGCATGATAAAAAAATGACATCATCCAACCATTTGAATCCCAAAAAAACTTGACTCCAATCCATAAGGAGTTGGCCACACAGTCCCTGTTCCCAACAAGAAACAATGTTGTAACCACACAACATGTACCATATAGGCCGCCATTATTATAATCCACCAAGCCACATGCAACATATTAGCCACCATTATTACAACCTCACCAAGAATATGTACATGTAGGATGGCACTATATAGCTGTCGCTCCAAAAGACAAGATGCATAGATAAGATGGTGAGCATTACAGATCACCCCAGAGCAACATATCATTTGCCCCCTGAGCTATGCTTGTCCCCCATCGGACAAACATAGTTTGTCTCCATGGCACGCGCAATCTGCAAAAACAACCAAGTTTTTATGTGGCCTAATCACCCAGGTAGTTCAATTTTTGGTTGTCTTTGTTGAGAAAAATTTAAACATTTAACATTTTAAGGAAACTCTCTAGTCAAACACCTTATAGAATGTTTTTAGTGATCAGTGGTATCATTCATATCATCAATAGTAAACATGTTAGCAGTGAATATAGTACAATGTCTATACAATCTTAGCAATATTAATTAATTAATAATAGTATGATGATATTGCAAAAGTGGCTTATGATCACAAAAATATATATATGTTAATTAGTCTCTTCAGCCTTTGCAGAGTTACAACATACTTCCTCAAGTTAAACAACATAATTACAAAAATATATTCAACTCTTCAGTCCTATTGAATTCAAAATAACAAATGAAACTAATGCAGCTATCTATACATTAAATGGAGTTACAGAGTAATAAGTTTCATGCATTTTAAATTAGGGCGAAAGACATTCCCCAAATAGTTTCATTAATGTTTTCTTACTACCATCAGTTACTACCATTTCGCTGTGTAGCATGCTGAAAAATCAATTACCCTACCTCAATCTAGATATGTGAAACATCATACTTTCTTAATGATAATCATAAGTTCAACTATGCTAGTATTCATCTAGATAATTCAATAAGTATATGATAAAGAAATAATAATCAATTTTTCAAGACGAACAGTCTTACCTCATGTTTTCCCCAATCTATACTGATCATCTGTCAAAAATAAATGTTTGAAGATCATAACAAAAAATTATAGATAAAGTTTAACTCATAGCAAAGATTTGTCATCTTGCCCTTGTAAGTTACCATAACAAAGTTTGTAAAAAAAAATTGTGAAAATCCCAATGAATATTTTTAGCTGACCTCCCAACGAACAGTCGCTTTTGTAAAATAATTTAGTTCATTCAATACCCTAGGCATTACTGTTTGCTCAACCAGTATCTTCTCCACTTGATAAGTAGCAGAAAACAAATTATGTCCTCGCACAGCAAACATAGGACAAAAAAAATAGAAAATCATGCAGATCACATTGACATAAATGAAAAAGATTCTTCACGTCTAGACATTACTTAAAATCTCCCGACGTTCAACTAATGCTTTTGCTTAGCGGAATATTTTTTTGAAAAGTTCAACATAGAATAGAACTTCTACCAAAGTATTTATACGTTCGATCTCACAATTGAAATCAATCCAACGATCAGTCCTGTACATAGGTAGAAAAATCATGATACAACAAATACTTCCCTCATTGTATAGCAACTCAGTACTCCATTGCACTGAAGAGTTTATCAGCTTAACATATGGATCAGAAAGTACTTAAATAAAGTTAGATTACAAGTATCACTTTCTGTTTTAGTTTTCATCCATATGAAAATACAATCAAGAACATTATTTAGTTTTATTTTAACCAAATTAAGTTACTTTTATAATATATATCAAATTATTAAGTAATATGAACATAAGAATAAATTTCTTATAGAAAAATAAAAAATGCTTTACAAGTTAAATTTAAATGGTCTTATTTCATAATGTTTGACATTCAACTTATCTGTATTGTTAAGACACATAACAATAAAGAATAGATACTTTAGATGCCTTAAGTAACGTTAGTTAATGGTTCTAAGTATCTCGTCATCGTGTTATTCCAGTTACTAGTACAAAAACACAAGACCTGAACTTACCACAGTTCAGTCCATGACGAAATGCTTCCAGCAAACCCCCCCAACCACAACGCAGATTAGCGACTTCAAGACAAATCGACTCATGTTAAACATGTTATGTCTAAATACGCTTCACGCGCCGGTGAATTATCTGTAAGTAGTGCTTCATACAAGCCAAAACAATTTAACCCTTATCCGCTTCACGCGTGTCGCCGTCGACACCACACGATAAGAAATTGCCTCCCGGCTCCCGTCTGCCGATTCTTATCGTCCTTACCGTATACTCTCGAAAAGTTTACGCTCGTCAAATAGAATTACTCTATCGACCTTACGCAGCCGTCTTTATCTCCCACTCGAGAGGTACAGGTTCGATAGATTACCTATATTATGGAAAAATAGTTTTTTTAGCCTGCGAAATTTAATAGAAAACAATACGGTAATGCAAGTCAATTGTTATGTTAAGCGTTTTAGATTTTTCACGCCAAAGAATAAATGATTTTTTGATTCTTAAGTAAAGTTAATACCAATCAAATGTGTGTTGTCTAAATTAGATTAAATAACATCTTTGTTTATTATGCAATTATCCCGCGTTTAATAATGTCATTCTAACATATGCAAAATCTACCTCTTCACAAACATAACCTCATCAATGTCTTACGAATGCCTATAGTATTAGTAGTCAAGAACATAACATTTCAGTCTTAGTGTGACGAAATTAGTTCTTTTCAGTAGCAAACAGTTTAAACTCAAAGTAATAAGTAACACCTGATTTACGTCCCACCACGTAATTTGTAAGCTTCCTAACACTTAACTTAGATAAATAGAAAAGTCAATGGTAAAATAATGAAATTGAATATCTGTTAGTAAGACATCAGTCACCACCGTGTACATTTTCGCTCTATGTTCCGATAGAAATAACAATACATTAGTACATGGCACCATTATTTCCAAAAGCATTCACTTCCTTTGCTTACTCCACCAGAAATGCTCCTTAATTTGGTAAGCAATAAGTTGACAAATTACTTTAATATGGAATTGCTACTACGGTGTCAATACCATTCACTGTATCTCTGTAATACCAGAGTAATTAGTAAACTTAACTAGTGGCGTAACTTTACGAATTCAACCCGAATAATCTTGGCGCGAATTTAGTAAGAACATAAATATATTCTTATAACTAACCTCCGAAAACCCCCTGTCGATTTAGCTTTGTGAGCTGTCCGACTTGCGCTAGTGTTTAATATTTGCTTCGTATTAACCAATGGTTAGGCATGGCGCAATAGTAATAGTAGTGCCGCAGCAACAAAGAAACTTTTTGCCGAATGAGCCGAAGCACTCAGAACGACTACGGAGTCGCCGATCCTTCGCAATGTTCATTCGCTGTGAATGGTCTAATACTTTATCTACTCATACTACTAACTATTGGATTTACGCTTCCGCGCTTGCTGCCGTAAGCGGACCAGTACCAATTTCTCTCTGAATGTAATACTTTAGGGTTTTATTTTTGTTTTATTCACTAATAATTCATTAGTGCGTCGATTTTGAATCAGAAATAATCGGATCGAAAGGGCAAAGGTTGGGAACTACCTTTCCTTCGTTCAGTTCTAGTTAGATCGTGGAGCAATTTCATCCCATATAAATTAGAGTCAACTAATTAACTTTATCACGTTTAACAACTTTACGATCGTTTATTAGGGCCTACTACAGTTACCTACTGAACCCCGTGATCAAACGACTATGAAACCTGATCGTATTTTTCTCTCCAAAAGGTCCAGCCTCATTACAATAAATCTACTTAATCACCAGGAGTTAGTTTTACAGCATTCGCTTTTTCCTCAACGAGCACATTATAATTCGACTTTCTTTTCGATTATTGAAGCTTTAGCTAACGCCATAGATAAGTATCTACACGATAAGCTAAGTTCGAATCAATCGACCCGTCGATCGATACAGTACCAGAACTAAGCTTCGTACCTGGATGTCTACCAAGGTTAGAAAGAAAGAAGAAATACCAGTGCTATCTGAAGGTACAGTACGATACACATATATCTCAACAGGCAAATGGTTTCCGCATAGATTAGCACGAGAATTAACCTACCTTTCTTAGAATGCTTTTTATGGTTTCTATGAATCTTTTCCACCATACCATTGACTGTGGATGATAAGGTGTAGTATGTCCTTACCTCTACACCCTAATTCTTTAAAATGAATCATTATCAATTTATTTTTAAATTCTAACCCATTGTCTGAAATAAACATACAAGGAATTGCATGGTGAGGAATATAATCATTAAATATATAATACATGAATTCCCTTCGATGATTTTTATCTGCAATGCTTTAATATTCCAACCCAACCACTACAATGATCTATAATAGATAGTAAATATCTATTACCACTAGTACTAACTGGAATGGACCAGATAGATCCGCAGCAAATTCACCATACCAGGTGCCCTACGGCAATGGCATTGATTGTGGATATGCACGTGTGCGTTTACTACAGTTAACCACACAATGCACAATAGTAATCAATCCTAGGGACATCTCGTCAGCGAACCAGGCAACGAAAATGTTCCTGTAATCGTTTTAATGTTTTATGACATAGCCATATGACTACCTCTATATGAGCTATTTTTTATCACAGAATTCTGTACTTCTTTGGTAACACTAGTCTAGGATACTTAACTTCTATAGGAGTTACTGTTGAATAAAGAAGATCATCCATTATCAAATAATTCTTTTCTTCATTCTCACCTAACGCATACTCTCTCATCTTTTTACTGTTCATTCATTACCTGCTTATATGACAGATGATAGTGTTCAAAAGGAATTACTTGTTTCGCTAATAGTGAGATCAAAAGCAAACCATTTTCCACTGGATCTTTTGCCTCAGTATTAGGTCCTTAATCTAGACAAACATATCAGCCCAGACATTATCCGTACCACCTTTCAATAAACAATTGGTGCCGAAAATTCAGCTAAAAATACTGTCCCAACGTTGTATACGTGTATTTACGAATTTCTATTAGTGCAAAAACATTTCAATGGAGCATGATCAGTATAGATAGTAAATTCTGCACCGCATAAGTAAGGGCTTAATTTACTAGAGCATAAATATAGCAAATGCTTCTTTCCCCTATAGTAAGATAATTACGTTGCGGCAGAAGAAAATCTAGTACTGACTAAATGGCACAGTCTGTCTATTCATTTTCAACCTCCAGTACTACATACAGCACCTAAACTGTACTCAGAAGCATCTGTATACAATTTATACGGTTTAAAAGGATCAGGAAAATTTCAACAGTACACAATCTAATAATAGTGTCTTCAACTCATTCCATCAATTTCACATTCCAAGTCCCATTCAAAACTACTTTTTTACTAGTTAAATAAGTTATAGGAGCAACTTACATCAGCATAATTTGGAAATAATTGTCTGTAGTATCCTGCCCCGATCCTAATAATCGTCTTACTTCTTTTTACTTGTCGTGCAAGCATATCTCTTATTGCAGTATTTTTTCAGATCCGTTTCAGCCCTGCTGAACATACAACATAACCTAAGAGATTAACTTCTTTTACACCAAATTCACATTTAGATTCTTTTTAATAGTCATGATTGTTATTTTGCAAGATAGTCAATATATAGTTTACATCTTTCTCATGACTCTCCTCATCTGTGAATAAATAATAAAATCATCTAAATAAATTAGACAACATTTACCTAAATGTTCCAAAATTACATTCAACAATCTTGGAATACTGTCAAGGTGCATTAGTTAATCCAAATTGCATACGACTTAAATTGAAACATCCCAGTGTAGTATTTATAGCTGTTTTAAGTCTGCAATCCTCAACTACCATTACCTGCCAATAACCTATATAAGGTCAATGGTGTAAAAAATGATTAGCACCATGCAACTGATCAAAAATGTCCTGTATCCTGGTAAAGGATAAGCAATCTAAATAGTTACTGCATTCAATTTCCGGTAGACACCACAAGACGTATAGTACCATCTTTCTTAGGCAACTAACGTAACTGGTGAAGCCCAAAGGACTACAACTATTTCAATAATAATCATCATCTAACATCTTATTTATTTTCTTTTTCAACTATATGTCGTTTACTTAAAGTAATTCTAATAAGGGTCTCTGATTTATTGGTATGCATTATCTTGTCAATATGCATCGTCAATTTACCTAATAGCTTTAAAGTTTTATCATTAGAAATCAGGAATATCAAGGGAAAATGCTTTTTCCAATAGTCCTACTTCAGAACAATTCCTGCCATTTTTCTGATCAATTAATTCTAAACTACTCCGTTGATGTACAAATATCACATAAGAAACAAATTTATTCCTGTAACAAATTTCAGCCTCACACATCCCATTATATCTGTGCCAATTAATAATTCAAAAGCTAATGATTCAACTACAAGAAAGGACATACTTATTATAAATAGAAATATAAGTCATACCCCTTGTTAAAAAAGTTGGAATAAAATGACCTGAGAATGATCTCAGCTACTACTGGAAACAAATGTAATGTGCTATTCCATATCAACCAATTTTCGAATGCTTGTTACATGTATAAAAACTTTAAGCCGCACCGAGTCCTACAAGACCAGTTAATTTTACTTGATTAAAAACAATAGCAATACTCGGACGAGTATCAGTGCAACTATTTAGTTTCCCGAGCAGTAGAGCTAATGTTACTACGCAGAACTTTCAAGTGTGGACAATTTCTCATCAAATGCTGTTCATACATCCATAGACAAGTCAAAGAATTACGACTAGCACGCGGTGTCAGATACGCGTGTCTATTTTAGCCGTCTGCGCCCTGCGCGTGAGCAGTCGGCGCTGCTTGCCATAGCTTCTCGCTTTTCCCACTGGACTGAGTTTTATTATTTAGCCGGTAGTAGCGTAATATAGCCTTCGGTGCTACGTTTACGCGCGGCGACCTCAAGACGTCTGCCCTGTGCATAAGAATTGGCCCCATAACGCTGGCGCCACGTTTACCGCCGGAATTTCTCCACGTGTAACAATTTCTCAGAACAGTTAAGCGTGGTCCCACACATCCTCAGTGATTTAATTCGTTCTGGAGCGACTCTAAGCCTGACTATCTTCTGATATCCTGAACTAGCCGAACTCTCTCAGCAAGGAATCCTTTTCCAGACAATTTAGAAGAATCAAAATTTAGACTATCTATTTGAGTAGTCCTATTTAAATCTGTTAGTCGTGATTGTCACGTCGTTGCTGTCTCAATACAGACCATCACTTAGTACAGCAGAGTGAAAGCTTTCCTCTAATGTTTAGGCCTATTGTTTTCCACGTACCACATAGTTTGTCCATCTAAATAATGAATCAAGGAAACCTTATAGTAGAATTTCAAAGGTGTCAGTCCCCAAGGTAAGCAGAAGGTAGTTTCCATCCCGTACGTGCAGCAGTTTTAAACCGTTGGCAATATGCTGCCACTGTTTTTCACCACATTCTGTACCTAAGTCATTACTATACTTTTTAAGTGAGTTTTCTCATCACAGTTAACAAAGTTCTAGCAATATCTCCTTTATCTCATTCCAGACCTAGCACTTTAACTGTGAAAGCATTGGGGGGGGGGGAATTAACACTTCATGCAGTGTGCCCGTTTGCATTTGAAAGTGCAAACCGATATATCTAAGTCAGAAACAATAGCAAGAACCCCAATCCTCTCAATATGATCTACCCACACTCTCAATGCACCTCTGTCATGTACCGTCAGCATAGGCACAGAATTTTCCATATGCTTTTTAGAGCTCTTATCTTGGCTTCACTGCTCTTAAGTTACAAAACTAGCAACTCACGTTTTTCTCTACGTTCTTCTCCTTTCATAGTCAATTTCAGCACGTTCAGTAACCTCCAGTACCTTTCCTCATTTTTTTCAGTTATGCTCTCTATGCTATCTGCCATAAACTTAGTCCAAAGCTTTCTAATCTATCACAATCATCACTCAAAATTCCCAATCATACTTGAATTCTGTAACCACAATCCAAATTGTTCACGAAAAGCATCCTCCTTTAATCTGTTCTAGCATTGTGAATGTGTAGTGTGTATTGTGAAGTACAAGTGTATTTAAATAGAAAATATTTAACAATATATCAACCTACCAGAAGCTCAATATATTTAAATACGATAAATCAACCTACCACAAGTCAAATCACTTCAAATACAATTTACAAACTACCACAAGTCTAATGTATATACATACGATATATCAAAACCAGCACAATATCTTAACTCCCACAAGTTAACATTTTCAAATACAATACACAATATATTAACTTACCACAAGTTAAATATATATCACGCAATTGAAATCCTCCAGGTAGCGGTCAATGGAAAATTTAGTGTGTTGCGTAAACGCGGAAGAAACAAAGTCAAAGAAATGTATCACAACCGATAAAAATACCTGTACGTAGTAGAAAAGTGAAAAGTCTCTCCGTATGTATTAATACGCTCCTATTTACTCCAAGGTTAAAGAAAATTACCGAAAGTAGAGTCCGAAAATGAAACACATCTCCGGTGACACGAGCTTCAACAGACGATAAAACTATAATAATTACAGTAAATATCAACGACAAAACTATGTAACCCTTAAGAAAAGACACTTCGTCGGAAATTCGTCGACCAAAGTAATTATACTTCAATTTATCCTTGCAAAAAGAAAAAAAAAAAAAAGAATAGAGAATCTATCGAAGAAAATAAACATCTACACCAACCAACCCACCAGTCGCAGTATCTGTCAGTCGTTCTTCAAATCTCAACCTCAAGAAATTAGAATTAAAAATAGCACTTCAATTAAATGAAATAAAAAAAAAAAAAAAAAAATACTATATAATAATATAAATCCTAAAAAAAAATATTTGTAGTACTACTCCTAACGTCAAAAATGAACGACACGCCGTATTTAAGACACACCACGTGTCGTTCAAATGATCCACATCGTCCAAAATAACATTAGTCACTAACAATTAAATAAAGAAATAACACGTACAGTATTATAAAACAAAAATAAAAAGAAAATGCTACCGAAACTCACCGAAATACTATAATAAACCGTCAATAGTCACCTACTAACCATTCTCGGTAGTCTCTCAAGTCGTGGTCGCCATTTTGTAACCGTGCCGGCTGGTGGTTGTGGGTGGTGTGAGACAGGTCAAGTGAAAAAACACTACAGTAATTGAAGAAACAGCGTAGGAAATGAAAGGTAAGAGAATGACACTCCTCAGTTTTATTGCTTATATAGTCTTAAGGATCCAAGATGGCCGTGGATCACATGAGGTGATCCCTCAATCCAACATAATGCAGTGGTCCACATGAATCAATCCTCAATAGGAATACAATGCAGTGGTCAATGACATAACAATGCCATGTGGGGGGGATGGGGCAAGTGAGGTGACCCACTCCCAAGACTTTCCAGCCAGGCATGGAAAGTGGACACACCTCACAAGGACTATTCAATATACAAGTTTCTATACTCAATTAATAATAGTTCACCAATCCACACCTATCCCACTATATGCCCTTTTGGGTTTTTATAGTTTTAACATTTATCATTATATAGACAGTTTGTAATTTATTATAGTAACTTCACCTCGGTTCACATGTATTATATCGGACAATTTTACAGTGGGATTCGAACCCACGGGTTCGAACCCTGGTCGAATCAAACCAATGACTTATAAAGTTGTACTTGTCGCTAAGCGCTCGGCATTACTAGGATAGGGTAAGGACTGGTTGGCTCAGTGTCAGGATAATTTGACTGAGTGGGTTATCAGGTCATGGTGCTGGTGGCCTGGTCTCCCAGTGGGGAAGCACTATAATGTGCGCCATGAGTATGCACTGATATAAGTGGGTACCCGTCCTGATATGACTTTAGATGTTGCCAGGACTTAAAACTCCAAAAACCAACTACCCAACCTGTCCTCAGTGATGTAATCTAAGGCATACTACGGACTTGGAAATCGTGCAAACCATACAATTTTTTAAAGTAAATTTGAATGTTTTTGAGGTTATTTATATATATATATATATATCGGCGATATTGTTGAATGTAAATAAAACAAAAAACACAAATCTATTCACTGCTACGATCTAATTCTCTTATTTTGAACCATGAATATTCACTGCTTTGATCTAATTTTGTTAATTAGAACCATGAATATTCACTCGGGGGTTGAAATAATGTTATTTAGGAGCATATAAGTGAAATTCGGCGTTATTGCGAATGTAAATAAAACAAAAAGCACTGCTGTCATCAAGGTTTGTTTTCACCGCGTCCACCGGAAGTGACATGGACGCGTGCCCTCTTATTGTCATTAACGTTGCATTGTCCGATGCTTTTCAGTTTATGTCACTTTCTAAGATAACAATATTAAGTTGCTCATTATAATCTACTTACTTTATTTTAAGTATCTTTTATTTCAAATGGCTAAATTTTGAGATATTTGAAGTGCAAACATGGAAAGTTAATGTTGGCAAGCATGCCAAAACTTGGACACCATAGGCTTCTGCAGTAACAGGTTTTTATTAAATTGCCCCAGTATTCCCTTCTATGTGGCGACAAATGTTTAATAAGTGCACCAATGTCTAAGTTAGTTATCTATAATCAAAACTAGATAATTTATTTGATTTTGAAAGTTTGATGTTTTCATCGGACTATGCAGCTTTAACCATTCTAGTCAGTGACGGGGAGAGAGAATCTCCTCGACTGTTTCATCAATTTATATATCTATTTCACTGACTCTATTCTTATACTATATATGATCTATATATCATACCTACTATATATTGTCGCAGGGGTAATGGAAATAGGAAATATTGTGCCTCGCGTAGGATTCACCCCCACATTTCTTGCCATTTTAGGGCTACTTACTGTGTTACCCATTACACTACTTAAAGCTGCATAGTCCGATGAAATATCAAATTTTCAAAACCAAACCAATCATCTAGATTTGATTTTACATATCCAACTTAGATACTGATGCACCTATTAAGCATTTGTTTCTGCGTAGAAGGCAGTACTGAGTCAATTTAACAGAACCTAATTCACGCACGAGGTAAAGGTTGACCTCGGCACTGACCTCGTTTCCTCCCCGTGACTCTGCCACTTCTCGGGTGACTCTCCTACTAGCAACTTGAATTTTCCCCACCCACCCACCCTCTTTATAGGGGGTTAAGTGCTGAGGTTTTGATTTTCTCCTAATTGTTGATTGCCTATGTTATCTATCTCGCTCCAGGCACTGACTCGACAACCAGTCTGAACATGATACCGGGAAATGCGTTCCCTTATGATGAAACATTGAGTTCAAGGTGCCAGCCGCCTTCAGGTGTCCGCCAGCGACACCTTGTTTCGGAGCCAGCCTCCTGTTCGCCCCAGTGGCATGATTACTGATTGTTTCGGAGCCAGCCTCCTGTTCGCCCCAGTGGCATGATTACTGATATGATTCCTTGAATCAATAAATGATTTGTTCTTTATATGTGACTTATCGTCCTTTGTCCGAGTGTCGTGAATTAGGCATGTTGACGAGTCAACATGTTTGTTACTGCAGAAGTCTATGGTGTCAGAGTTTTGGCAAGCTTGCCCAAACTAATTTTCCATGTTTGCACTCAAAATATCTCAAAAGTTTACCATTTAAAATAAAAGTAACTTTGAACTAATGTAAAGTCAATACTAGTGATTGATCTAATACATTTATCTCAGAAAAAATTCAGAAATTCAAAACCATCGGACTGTGCAACTTTAAGCTCCTTGATGCAGTCACCCGATAAGCACCTACCTGTCTATGTGGATCCTTGTGTGAGATGTCAGTGCAGACTACTTGCACTACACTCACCCCCCCCCCCCCCCCCCCCCCCTAGATACAAGATTCACCCCGTACTGCTGCAGTAGGGGTGCAAACCAGCCTTATGTAAAAGCTGGCGATAAAACGGGTCAAAGAATTGAGAGCCTAATTTCACAAACTAAGAAGCAACAATTATTCTTTACATATATCTTATTATTTACCCGCTACCTTTGAGTTGAAAAATATAATATAATATCTAGTTTAATAAGATTTAAAAGTGAAATCGACGGCGTTCCATGACCGCCATCTTGTCTTTTTTGCATTCTCTCCCATTTCGCCAACTCTGTGCCTATATGCATAATACTGGTAGCCATTTGATACTGGGGCTACATACTGGAGCCTCACTTCCATACTAACGCTATTTTCGCCCGTATTTATATAAGGCTGATCTTCACCCGTGTACTACAAGTACCGGGTGAATCTTTTATCTACCCCCCCCTGCAATTATAAGTCTTATAAATTATTTACATTTATAAGTCAGTGATTGCTTACAATTAGATACACACAGGCAATGTAACTACATATACTTATATAAGTTATACAGGGCATAGGTTCAACAACCATACATCATGTAGCTTGTACAGGTTCCTGGTCATGGCGCCCAGTGTTGTTGGGGGTGATAACAATGGGAAATATTATGCCTAGAGTATGATTCGAACCCACACCTCCATGGCTAGATATGCTAACAATTACACTACCTAGGCTCCCTGATGCAATCACCCCATGTAATCTACCTGTCTATGTGGCTCCTTGCCTGAGAGGTACGGGCAGACTACTACACTATAATATATATATGATATAACTATATATATATGAGTCAGACTCACGAAAATAGGCCAATTGGGGAAAGTTGTCGGCGTCGAGCATTGGATGTCGGTGTCGATCGGTATAATTATAGTTTAGCATTGACATATGTGTTGGAAAGTCCTTAAATTTATCCTGAATGTAAAGGTAGAGAAAATACAACAACCTTATTTGTTTATAGGATAATTTAATATAAAACAAAGAAATGCACAACACTTTAAGAATTGCGACGCCGACATCTGTTAAAGTTGTCGGCGTCGAGCATTGGATGTCGCCATCGATCGGTATAATTATAGTTTAGCATTGACATAGGTGTTGGAAAGTCATTAAATTTATCCTGAATGTAAAGGTAGAGAAATACAACAACCGTATTTGTTTCTAGGATAATTCAATATGAAACCAAGAAATGCACTACACTTTAAGAATTGCGATGCCGACATCTTAAAGTGACCACCAATTGGCCCATTTTCGTGAGGCTGACTAATAATAGTAATATATAGATATGCTACATAAGCCATTATACGAGTATAATAAGGCGGGAATCTTTCATCTGCTCCTCAGCCCTAACTCCTCCTTCATAAGTCATATACGTTGTTCTCAAGTATAAATAACCAAAAGGTCATCTACGCCATTTGATTGAATTCCCTCCGTACCTAAGCCTACTAGTACTACGCAGTAGTTCCTCCCTCAGTCGGCAACCAGTGGCGCCACCTGGGGTCTCGCCTCTCGCGGTATTTCGCGCCTCTCTTCGCTATTGAGATGGAGAATGGGGCGAGATATGCAGAACGTCACACGTAGGCGCTAAGAAGTAAGAACCAAGAACCTCTAGCTGGGAACTGATGATGTGGCGAAGGGGGAGTGAGAGTGAAGGCGGGGGAGGGAAGGCGGGGGAGGGAAGGCGGGGGGTGGGTGTTGGGGGTGTCATTAGGAAAAAGTTGAGGTAGCGAATGGATTTCCTCAGATGCACATTCCGCAGTGGATGAGGTAGGCATCTAGGTAATGAGTCCCTCGGGGTACGATAGGGCCCGGATTGGCGGTGGGTTCGTGTGTGTGTGGGGGGGGGGGGGGCGTTGGTGGATAAGCCGAGTGGGACGCTTAGGAAGCTGGAGAAAGGCGCGGAGTTTGTGTGTGTGTAGAGGGGGAAGGGAGGGAGTAGTGACCCAGAAACCTGGATCCACGCGCCCCCCTCCCTCCCTCCCCACCGTTCCCTCCCTGCCTCCCTCCACATCCCTTTGCCGCCTTCTCCCCTCCTTCCCTCCCTCCCACCTCCCACCTCCTACCTCCCCCACTTGTGCGCATGCGCGGAGGACTTCAGCAACAGCCGCACGCGATGTGACCAGAGAGGGGCGGGCGGGGAGGAAGGGTGGGTGGGTGAGTGAGTGGGTGTGTGTGTAAGTGGGTGAGCTGGTGGTTGGGGCAGAATATCAACAATGCCTAGATCGTTGTGTTCAGTTGTGTGTCAACGTAAGGCAAGAAATGCAAGAAATACAGGTTTATGTAAATATAATGATTAGAATATACGTGTGCGTCTAGGTGCACGCGTGTGCCTGCAGCAGGCGGCTTTATATATATATATATATATATATATATATATATATATATATATATATATATTTATGTATGTATATATATACATGTATATTTACACAGAGTAAAACTTCTCTAACCGACCACCTCTACAGATGCAGCATTCCCCTATATCGATCACTTTATTTAGATCTCAAACAATCGCCCATACAATGCCATTGTAACAATAAAAAAAACCTCCATAAACCGACCACCTCCCTAAATGGACCATATCAAGTCGGTCCCATGGTCAGTCGATTTAGATAGGTTTTACTCTCTCTCTCTCTCTTTCTCTCTCTCTCTCTATATATATTTATATATATATTTATATATATATATGTGATTGTTTAACGCATTATACAAGTATAAATGCTAAGGGAACATATATACTTTGCTACTTCTTCCATTGGCGCATTGGTGGAGTGCCCCCCCCCCTGCTGTTTGGAGCTGTGTACGGGTGGCCCCCTCGCACCACACACACTATACATACACATACATTACACTCTCTATGCATACATTACACTCTCTATGCATACATACACATAGCCTACATGCATACCTACATACAAACGTACATACTTAACCACCTCTCGATATATGCATACATACATATGAAGTAAAAACTGACTTACATTTGTTTAAATTTACCTGAAAGTAATTTTAATTCCCTCTAATTCCACATTGGTTGTAAAGAACTGGCTATGAAGCAATACACAAAAAATAGGAAGATGCAAAATTGACTTTTTTGAAGGTGTGATTTTAATGTTTATCTCAATTTTTGGAATGGCGTTTACGGGGTTTTGCGCCTGACCTCTTCATATATACCATTGCTCATGCCATGAAGATTTTCACGTGTCTCTTGATTTCTACTTATGAAGCCATTATTATTATTAGTAAATCTGCCATGAGCTGTTTGCGTAGAACACGGCGGGGTGATTCAGGAATGTGGCTTCAATAAGTTGCTCACGGAAACGAGGCTCGTTAGCTTCAAGGTTAGGGCTGGGCGGATGTGTGTGGGTGTGCATGTGTGGGGGAGGCACGCAGACAAGGCATGTGGGTGTGGGGGTGGTGGGGGCAATGGAGAACAAAGCAAGGCTTCTTGGCTAGGACTGAGTGTGCGCGTGTGGGTGTGGGTGGGTGGGGTGGGGCGATGGAGACAAAGCAAGGCTTCTTGGCTAGGACTGAGTGTGTGCATGCGGGTGTGGGTGGGTGGGGTGGGGGCGATGGAGACAAACAGAAGGCTTCTTGGCTAGGACTGAGTGTGCACGTGTGGGTGTGGGTGGGTGGGTGGGGGCAATGGAGACAAAGCAAGGCTTCTTGGCTAGGACTGAGTGTGTGCATGTGTGTGTGGGTGGGTGGGGGGGGGGCGATGGAGACAAGCAAGGCTTCTTGGCTAGGACTGAGTGTGGGTGTGCGGGTGTGGGTGGGTGTGGTGGGGGCAATGGAGACAAAGCAAGGCTTCTTGGCTAGGACTGAGTGTGCGCGTGTGGGTGTGGGTGGGGGGTGGGGGCGATGGAGACAAAGCAAGGCTTCTTGGCTAGGACTGAGTGTGTGCGTGCGGGTGTGGGTGGGTGGGGTGGGGACGATGGAGACAAAGCAAGGCTTCTTGGCTAGGACTGAGTGTGTGCATGCGGGTGTGGGTGGGTGGGGTGGGGGCGATGGAGACAAAGCAAGGCTTCTTGGCTAGGACTGAGTGTGTGCGTGCGGGTGTGGGTGGGTGGGTTGGGGGCGATGGAGACAAAGCAAGGCTTCTTGTCTAGGACTGAGTCTGCGCGTGCGGGTGTGGGTGGGGTGGGGTGGGGGTGATGGAGAGAAGGCAAGGCTTCTTGGTTAGGGCTGGGTTGATGTGTGGGTGTGTTGGGAATCAATGCAAGGCCTCTTGGTGAGGACTGGATTAATGTGTGGGTGTGTTGGGGATCGGGGAAACAATGCAAAGCTTTTTGGTTAGGGCTGGGTAGATATATTTATGTGTGTGGGTGTCTTGTGGATCATGGAGACAAGGCTTCTTGGTTACGGCTGGGTGGATGAGACTGTCTCAAAAGGTGCTCAGCAATATGGGACAAAACTTTGTCCATTGGTCTGCTTATGCATTTGCTCAGGATAAACTGATTTGTTTTTAACATGGCGTTTCATAATCCCAATAGAATACATATTGATTTGAAGCAAATGTCCTTGTGTTTTCAGTGTATCTGTTTCTGTGCTGTTTTGTGTCAATCATTACAATAGACAAAAAAAAGTGTTATCGCCTTTTGAGACAGCCTAAGATATATGTGTATGTGGGTGTGTTGGGGATCATGGAGATCTTGGTTAGGGCTGGGTAGATGCGTATGCGTAGGTGTGGGAGTAGGGGATCGTGGAGAGGAGGCACGACGTCTATGTTAGTGCCTGGTATAAGTGTGGTGGAGACAGCAGCTCGCAGGCGGGGCGGGGTGTGGTGTCATTATTGCACTGTCGTCATCACTGTCACTAACTAATATGACACACAGACAGACATGCAGACAGACAGACATACATATGGGCGGGCAAGGCGGGGTGTGGTGTCATTATTGCACTGTCATCATCACTGTCACTAACTACTACGACACACAGACAGACAAACCGGCAGACAGACAGACAGACGGGCGGGCAAGGAGGCGTGTCATGTTTCTTATTGCACTGTCATTGTCACTGTCACTAACTACTATGACACACAGAGAGACAAACAGACAGACAGACAGACAGGCCGGCAAGGCAGGGTGTGGTGTCATTATTGCGCTGTCGTCGTCACTGTCACTAACTACTACGGCACACAGACAGACAAACAAACAGACAGACAGACGGGCGGGCAAGGCGGGGTGTGGTGTTCATTATTGCAGTGTCATCGACACTGTCACTAACTACTACGACACACAGACAGACAAACAGACAGAGAGACAGACAGACAGGCGGGCAAAGCGGGGTGTGATGTTATTATTGGACTGTCATCGTCACTCTCACTAACTAATACGACACACAGACAGACATGCTGACAAACAGGCAGACAGACGGGCGGGCACCAATATGGGACAGAAAGCATCAGGTGTCATGACACTCTCCATCCACCACTGTGTGCAGTGCAGCGACGCCTGTACAGAGAACAGAGACTCATCTTGGCGATTGGTACTTTGGCCCGGCGTGAACAAGAGAGGGCGTGGTGGGTGAATGGCAGCAGGGTGAGGGGATCGATCCGAGTGAAGTGGGGAGTGCAGGGAGGGTTGGCGGGAGGGTATCTTATCTCTTGCTTGCAGCTGAAACCTGTTCCCTGGAGACTATGTGTGACATTCCATGATTTACTGGAGCAAACAATTAAAAACAAATTATTTTCGTTGTTTAATGCCTTGGACACAAAAGCATTGCGGTGTGTTTGCGGCAGCTGTAAGTCGCAGCATCGGTCAGACTGTGTGGCGAGCATACAGTTGGATACGGTGGTTGTACGGCGACCATACGTTTTTTTGCTTGCCGCAAGGGATTGCATTTTTTTAAAGTTGGGACGTTATCTCAACTTTGGAAAATCACAACACCGCAGGCTACTCTGGAATCCCACAGGAAACCCCCCAGTTTCTATTGTTAACAGAATAATGTATGTGGAATAATGTATAGAAATTGTGAATAAAAAAGTCTTTGAATAGCTTATCTGCTGTTGTGCGGTGACAACAAAATAATAAAGCGCCGTACGACGACCTATGCCTTGTAGTGACCATACGATTTGTGAATAGATAAACCACAGACCGCAACGCCGTGACATTTACATAAACTGCAATACACACCGCATACTGCAGCACCATGCGGCGACCACAGCATTTGTGACCTAGGCATAAGCAGGCAACAGTTCTTGCCTGATTCTATTATTGAACGCCAGGCTAGGGAAGGATAAGTATACATTTTGTATGTCATTTGTTAGACTCGATCGGGATTCAAACCCATGACATCCCCTATAGGAAGCCATGGAAGCTCTCCCACCGATTCGGCCACCCCCCCCCCCTAGTAATGTATGGAACCCTTGTGATGGAATACAGCGACATATTGGAGATTGAATACTGAACTTTGAATCGACAGAGCAGGATAAACGTGGGGGCTTAGTTTATGGCGGAGATAGAGGAGAGAGAGAGAAAGACATGGAGAAAGATAGAGAGATATCTTAAATATTGGAATTCATCAATTATTATCGCGATAGAGATATATATTAAATATTGGAATCTATAAATTATTATCGAGATAGAGAGATATATTAAATATTGGAATCTATAAATGATTATCTATCTCCCACGTAGATTACCAAGCAACACTGTGTACTTCAGTGTGTGCCTCTTAGTATTTTAAGCACAGAATACTCCATTATCCTAAAAGAATGTTTCCTACAAAAGGACAAAGTGGGTGCCAGAGTGCGTGAGCAAACCGTGACAGTTATAATAGTTTTAATGGGCGCGAAAATACCTGCGCCTTGGACCGGCATTCAGAGATTTAAAGCATAAATACGAAACTAATTTACGTAAGCAGCCGACATTTGACTGACGTTGGCGACATGGGGGTTTATTTGCGGGAAATTGTGGGGCGATCACGCTATGGGGTTTCCCATAGTGAGGAACTGGGGCCCGGTGAAGGCGGCCAATTAGCCCCCCCCCCCCTGCCCCACGGTATGGGGGCAGAGGGCTCCCCCCTGTAAAAATTAGACAGCCATTTCCGCAAAAATAATACAGTGATCCAGTTAAAATATTAAAGGGGGAGAATCAAGAAAATAACTATGAATATGTTATATAGATCATGTTTATTTTTATTGTTTTACATTGATGTGCTGTTATTTTATTGTGATTTTTTGTAGTAGAAACCACCGGAACAGGTTAGAAGGTTGATACAGCGCTGGTCTCCCATGGTAACTCGTCACAGGTTCGATCTCCTGTCGAGTCAAATCAAAAACCTTACTCAAAAGGTCAATTGATACTTGTCGCTTCCTAGCCAGGCGCTCGGCATTATTAGGATATGGCAAGGAGCAGTGGAATGAGGAAGACCAATCATCCGCGATTGAAATAACTAATGTACCAACAACAAAATTTTAAAAGTGATACTTGCCAATACTACCGTGCTTGGATATTGACATTGCTAAGCATTACCAGGCATTACTATAGCAATGATTGGTTGGCCCAGTCACGGTGATAATGCGACTGAGTGGGGTATCGTATATCATGGTGCCAACGATGTGGAATCTATGTGATACAGCACTATAAAGCTTCCAAGCGTGAACCATGCAACTAGTTGCTATCTGGATTGACGCCACCTCCGATGTTCCTAGGTAGTAAATCCACACTTATTCGCCGTTTTCGTCATTAATATTATACGGGCGTGTTTAGTTTAAATAAATGTATTGGGGTGGGGACGGGTGTATGTGTAATGCTAGGTACACACCTACCGTTTACGATTCGCGCACTAAAATTCGCGACCCGACCCGACCCGCTTAAAACTGAAAACGGGCCGATTCATTTTTCGAATCGCGAATCGCAATCGTAAGGAAGCGCTTTTAGCCCTAAAAAGTCGCGAATCACAATCGGTAGGTGTGCTAGGGGAGTGCACACCTCACGACTTTTGGGCAGTTTTAGATCGTATACAGTAGGTGGGTGCGGAAAAACGGTAGGTGTGTACCTAGCATAAATGTATTGTATTTATCGTGTTAATTATTTAGTTGCACCTATATTTCGCTGTGAGGTATCGGTGAGGTGTTAGTGAAAATGCCCCCCCCCCCCTTAGTGTACAGATGCTGCACGCGAGCCGGGTTGCCAATCCATGGAATAAATGGCAAAGAGGATGAGGGGAGAGGGATTGAAGGGGCTGGGATGGAGCCTGGTGTAGGGGGGGGGGTGATTGGGGTGTAGGGTGGGGGTGGGGGGTTGAGTGGGGGTGGGGGGGGGAGGGACTGACGTTAAGCTCTCAGACGAAGAAGAAAACAATTTTTTTAATCAAAAAAGAAAAGAAACTCCAACCTTGCAGTGGCTTACGTGGATTACAAGATGAAGATTCAAAAATCACTGTCAATTCTCATTACATCCTTTAAACAAAATTCTTCCCGTTCGCTGCGTGACGTCTGTGACGGCCGTTCGACGTGACGTCATTAGTGTCGTGATGTAAGCGACGTCAGTGTGTCAGGACATTTCCTGTGTATTACATCCCTCCCTCCCCTCCCTCCCCTCCCTCACCTCCCTTCTCTCTCTCCCCTCCCTTCCTCTCCCCCTCTCCTCTCCTCTCCTCCCTTCCCTTCCCTCCCTCCTTCCGTCCCAATATCGCCTGATATCACGTGCCGCCTCCTGCTGTCTCCTTCTCTCCCCCTCTCTCCCTCTCCCATGGTCTCCATTTCCCCCTCCTCCTCCCTCCCTCTTCCCCTCTCTCCCTCTCCATCCTCTCCCTTCCCCCTTCCCCCTTCCTCTCTCATCCCCTCTTTACCCCTCCCCATATCCTCATCCAACTCTCCCCTTTCTCCCTCTCCCACTCTCTTTCCTCTCCCCTTCCTCCCCTTCTCTCCCCTTCTCTCTGCCCCTCTTTCCGCGCCGATCTCCTCCACTTATCTCCCTCCCCTTCTCTCCCTCTCCTCCTCTTCCCTCCCCTCCATCGCTGTCCCCTCCCCCTCTCCCTCTCCCCATCTTTCCTCTCTCCCGCTCTCCCTCTCCCTCTCCCATTGTCTCACCCGCCCTCTCCCCTTCCCACTCCCGTTCTTTCTTTCTTTCCATGGGTTGAATGTTTCTTTCTTTCTTTCCGTCGTTCTTTTTTCTTTCTTTCTTTCCGTCGTTCTTTCTTTCTTTCTTTCTTTCTTTCTTTCCGTCGTCCTTTATTTCCTTCTTTCTTTCCGTCATTCTTTCTTTCTTTCCCTCGTTCTTTCTTTCTTTCTTTCTTCTCCCTCCGTCTCTGACTCTCACTCACCCCCCCACCGCACCAACTACAACCTCCCGACACCAAGACCTTCATCCAAATCTGCTGAGAAAATATGTTATTGTTTTTTTCTCAGAATTTCAAATCCGATGGAATTTCATATCAATAACATTTTCTGATCACGGTCGTCGAATTAATAATTACAGCCTAGTAGGTCCACAGTGAATGCTCGCACAAATAAAGTTATATATAGGTACGTATGTATATGTGATGTATAACGCCTTATACGAGTATAAACACAAGGGTAACATGTACATCCTGTATTTCCTCTTGCGCATTGGTAGAGTGCCCCCCCTCCCAACCGTCGGGTAAATTGCCGGGCGGGCGCCCCCCTCGCGCCACACACTGGAGGAAAAATTGATATATAGATCACGGTGCATGTCTGTCTGTGTGTCGTAGTAGTTAGTGACAGTGACGATGACAGTGCAATAATGACACCACACCACACCTCGCCTTTCCCGCCTGTCTGCCTGTCTATATGTATAATCTGTCTGTATGTATAAAATTATAATCAATTTTGTAAATGACTTTTAAAAGGGACAACATCCAGGGATGGGTAGGTATACACAATAAAATGTTCCTAAAAGTTGCTTCAAATAAATATTTTGTAGCAGATATTTCTGTTCGTTTAACAAAATTAATTTTCTTTTCAATTAAACAATTCTTTTTTACAAAGCTGAATTTATATTTTTCTTGCGGCAGTTATCTGTGGAACCGGTAGATTGATTGTGTGTGTGTGTGTGTGTGGTGCGCAAAGACTAAAGAAGCTTAATCCCAGTTGACAAGGTAGTGCATGTGAACAATGGCGTTGGCGGGGAGTGGGCGCCACGCTGGAGATTGTAATTCCATTTTGGGCATCCTTCAAACACACTTGTTTACACAGAGCAGTACGTCGCATTGCAGTCGTCTGCTCATGTTTGAATTTTAACCGCCAGCCTCGCTTCCATTGCATCTTAACTGGAACCTTCTTCCTTTTTCTTCCCTTGAAGATTTATAGTTATAATGCCTATCATGGATAAGTCTGAATAGACTCGTTTTCACCATTAGACAGTTTGTCGATAGAAAGCCCGAGCCTACACTTTTACCAAGTCAAGGGATTTGTAACCTCCCACACCACATAGACATGGTATGAGAGCAACTGGCCTTTGATGACGCTGTAACTTATACACGGCGGTGGAAATCCAAATTGGCAGAAGTGGGGGGCACAGGGAATCGAACCACCGACCTTCAGATTAGGAGTCCGACCTAGAAAAAAGTCAGACACTCTAACCACGCCGCCACAGAGAACACCACTTCACCGACCACTGCCACCAAATATATAGCACACACATACAACCCCAAATTGGTCTTTCTTATTCCATGTCCTATTTTGGTTGGTTGTAGGATTAGTTTTTGGGGGGGGGGATATGGTATTTATTCTGCCCATAGCGTGTAAGCTCCCGCCAGGGTGCTTGTTTTCAATGCTGGACAGATGTAAGGACTGTTATGGCACTTCCACCACGACCACCACCTCAACTAGTCTTACGTCCTGGCAACATCTAAGGTCATACCAGGATGGGTACCGACTTGTGACAGTGCATACTCATGGTGACTTTATAGTGATGCCTCACTGGGAGTGGGAGACCAATCCGCCAGTACCATGATCTAATATCCTACTCAGGTACATTATCCTGACACTGAGCAAACCAGCCTCCTTTTGTGGATGGTTGGAGGAGATTTAAGTGCTGGCAACAGCTACGGTCATACCATGACGGGTACCGACTTGTGACAGTGCATACTCATGGTGACTTTAGAGTACTGCCTCACTGGGACAGTGGGAGAGCAGTCCATCAGCACCATGATCTACTAATGTCACATTATCCTGACACTGAGCCAACCAGTCCTTGCCATATCTTAATAATGCCGATCGCCTGGCTAGGAAGCAACAAGTATAAATTTGTATGTCATTGGTTTGACTCCCCCCCCACGATCAACCAAAACGGGAGACGGACGCTCAACTCATTCAGCCATCCTGTCTGTTATTCTGTCCTATCCTAGGAATGCCCAGAACCAGGCTAGATAGCGATAAGTATAAATTTCTTAGGTTTTTATTTATTTGACTTGACCGGGGATCGAGCCCATGACTTCCCGCATAGGAAGAAAACTCCCTACTGAGGGTTCAGTCGGCATGTTCGGTAACGACCAGACGGGATGGCCAAATGAGTTAGCGCATCCGTCTCCCGTGTTGGTAGATCATGGGGTCATGGGTTAGAACCTCGGTCGAGTCAAACCAATGACTTAAAAATTGATATTTGTCGCTTCCTAGCCTGGTGCTCGGCATTATTAGTATAGGACAAGGCTGGTTGGCTCAGTGTGAGGATAATGGGACTGAGTGGGATATCAGGTCATGGTGCTGGTGGCCTGGTCTTCCAATGGGGCAGCACAATAAAGTTGCCATGAGTGTGCACTGTCACAAGTCGGTACCCGTCCTGATATGACCTTAGATGTTGCTAGGACGTAAAACAACAACAAACAAACATGTTCGGTAACGTCCGACAGGTGGCGCCACCGCCCTCGGCTCCGTCAGTTCGTCGTGTCGGTCACACCGGGCAGGCACCCGTGCATGCCCGTCACGGCAGCTCGCCGGGTGGGGGAGGCTCAACTGGCCGCCTCAAGCCTCGTGTTTACACTGCCAACAACACGGGCACACACCGCAGTGCAGCTATAGATACCCCTCTACCACCTGGACCATCGCCGCTACCACCTGCACCACCAGCTCCACCTCCACCTCAACCTCCACCTCCACCGACACCTCCACCTACTGTACCACCATCATCACCATCACCACCACCACCACCTCAACCACCTCCACCACCACCCCGTCCACCACCTCCACCACCACCTCCACCACTACCTCCACCTCCACCTCCAGGTCCACCTGCACCACCAGCTCCACCTCCACCTCAACCTCCACCGTCGCCTCCACCTACTGTACCACCATCATCACCATCACCACCACCACCACCTCAACCACCTCCACCACCACCCCGTCCACCACCTCCACCACCAGCTCCACCTCCACCTCCATCTCACCTCCACCTCAACCACCCCAACACCCTCCACCACCCACCACCACTCCACCTCCACCTCCATCTCCACCACCACCTCAACCACCTCCACCACACCCCGTCCACCACATCCACCACCACTCCACCTCCACCTCCATCTCCACCACCACCTCAACCACCTCCACCACCACCCCGTCCACCACATCCACCACCAGCTCCACCTCCACCTCCATCTCCACCACCACCTCAACCACCTCCACCACCACCCCGTCCACCACATCCACCACCAGCTCCACCTCCACCTCCATCTCCACCACCACCTCAACCACCTCCACCACCACCCCGTCCACCACATCCACCACCAGCTCCACCTCCACCTCCATCTCCACCACCACCTCAACCACCTCCACCACCACCCCGTCCACCACATCCACCACCAGCTCCACCTCCACCTCCATCTCCACCTCCACCACCACCACCACCTCCACCGTCGCATCCACCTCCTGTACCACCATCATCACAATCACCACCACCATCACCTCCACCTCCAATACCATCTCCACCTCCACCACCTCCACCATCTCCACCACCACCACCACCACCATCACCTCCACTTCAACCATCACCTCCAGCAGCGCCTCCACATACTGCGCCACCATCATCACCATCGCCATCACCTCCACCTCCAATACCATCTCCACTTCCACATCCACCACCACGACTACCCTCTCCAGCATATCCAGCACCTGGACTACCGCCGCTGCCACCTTCACCTTCACCTCCATCTTCACCTCTACCATCACCTTCACTACCACCTCCACTTCCATCACCACTCCCACCTCCACCTCCACATCCACCTTCACATCCCCTTCCTCATCTATCACCTTCTCCACCTCCACCACCACCTCTATCGGCACCACCAGTTCACACAGGTGTTCACTCTCAACCCTTCGACGTAACCGTACATATATATGGATAGTGATACGACTGTTATCGTGTGTTATACTCTCTGTAGTGTCCTGGTCCTCGACCCCGCCGCACTCGTCTCACTCCACTCGCCCGGAAGTATATATATGCGTACATACACATGCGTATATTCATCATCCGTACATACATGCATTCACACATACAATTTTGTACAATGCATACATATGTACACACATACACACATACATGCACACGTACATGCACACGTCCATACACATATACATACACATATAAATGCACACGTACATGCGCGCATACATACACACATACAATCGTGGCTTACAGAGATACACATTCAAACATTCATACATGCATACAATCAAACACACTCACTCACCAAGTCGGGTGGAATGAGCTTTCGCGAAAAGTCAATACTGCCCTGGATTGGCTGTCGGTGGGCAGGTCGGGTGGGAAGGCGCCAGGGGTTGTGTGGGGGTGGGGGGAGTGGGGGTGGGGGTGGGGGGGTCGGCGGGGTCTCAGTGAGATCAGTGTACTGCTGTGTAAAATGAGCTGCTCTGTTAAACTGTTGGCGTCATTCTGCGCCTTGGCTGAGCTGCTCTGATTAGACTCACCCTCAGGCAGCTCGGCGCCTGGTGGCAGAAGTGAGTGATTGGGGTTTGTGGTTCTAGCAACATCTGAGGCATAACAATTGTAGATTTGTAACAGTGCACGCGGTCATGATAGCAGCTGAATAGTTGGTTGGTTGTTGGAGTTGTTATGTCCTGGCTATATCTAAGGTCATATCAGGATGGGTACCGACTTGTGAAAGTGCACACTCATGATGATTTTATAGTGCTGCCCTACTGGGAAATCAGGCCGCCAGCACCTTGGTATGTTATCCCACCCAGTCACATTATCCTGACACTGAGCTAACCAGTCCTTGCCCTGTCCTATTAATGACGAGTGCCAAGCTAGGAAGCGACGATTTTGTAAGTCATTTGTTTAACTCGACCCGGAATTGAACTCCCGTTCTTCCGCATGCGAGGCCCCCGCTCTACTGTTCCGGCTACCGTGCCTGGTAGGCAGATGAATAGTGTCGCACCACTAGGATACCGTGACACAGCAACCCTCTCAGTCACATTATCCTCGCCCTGAAACCAGATAACTTTGGCATGATGTGGTAGTAGAATCGACAAGATCGGTGGCTTCGCGTTCGACCGGTCGTGGGGTCGAACTCAGCCCAAGTCAATCCAGTAACTCGCAAGATTGATCCTTGTCACTACCTAGCCTGGCGCTCGGCATTAATAGGATATGACAATAACTGGCTGGTTTAGTATCAGGATCAGGTGACTAAGAGGGTTATCAGGTAATGGTGCATGCCGGCTCGGTTTCCCAGTCGGGCAGCACTATAAAGTCGCCATAAGTGCGCACTGTCACAGCTAGATGTGGTCCAGATGTTCAACCCAAACAAACAAATAAATAATGTCTGTATTTACTAATCTTCAAGGCAGAAAGTGGAGAACCCCTCAGAGTGGGAAGTCTCTCCGTCATCTCAAATAGTGTCAGGATAATGTGATTGGGTGGGATATTGGGTCATGGTGCTGGTGGACTGGTCTCCCAGTGGGGCAGCACTATAAAGTTGCCATGAATGTGCACTGTTACAAGTTGGTACCCATCCTGATATGGCCTTAGATGGTGCCAGGACGTAAAACTCCAATAATCAACCAACTTTTGGTGGAGGTGGGATATCCCCAAACAAAGCCATGAAGAAACAACCCGCCGTCTATCGGCATTTCCGCGAACTATCCCAATAGTGATGGAAACACAGCATTTGCTAGGCCAACATCCAACGTCACAGCAAACACTGCGATACGGTAGCCTTTCAATGAGAGTGTCCGCTTCCCTTCGGGGAGATCGAGGGATCGATTCTCTGCTGAGCCAAATCGGAAGCTCCTTGTCGGCTGAGAAATCAGTTGAGCAAGAGCAAAAGTTGTGGTTGGTTAATAAAAGGTTATGAAGCCCACAAGGGTACAGCCACCTACCTCCCTGCCTATTATGATGGCATAATACCGAAGGTGTTTAGCAGGCATAGAGGTCAACCAGAACGAGCAGGACGTAGATCAGGTGGTAGAGTGTCCACCTGTGAAGGTTTGGATCATCCAATTTGATCCTGCTCAGTGGACACATTTGCAGTTTGGGCTATTTTCCCTTCCTACCAGTGGTCCACAACTGGTTCATCAAAGGCTATGGTATTTGCTGTCCTGTCTGTGGGAAAGTGCATATGAAAGACCCCTTGCTGCTTATTGGAAAGAGTAGTCTATGTTGTGGCAGCGGGTTTCCTCCAAAGAAATATGTCAGAATGACCATATGTTTGATGTCCAGTAGCCGATGATAAAAATCAATGTGCTCTAGTTGCGTCATTAAATAAAACAAACTTTCCTTAAAGGCTGCATTCCATATACGCGTAATGCGTAATGCGAATGCGAATGCGACAAAAAATCTAAACGCCTTGAAACCTATGAGCTACATTCCATACACGCGTAATGCGTAATGCGAATGCGAATGCGACAGAAATCCATTATCCCGATCGCTCCATGTAGCGATCGGTGCGTAATGCGTAATGCGTAATGCGTAAAGGTGGTGCGAATAGAAAAGCATCAGTCGCATTTGTCCATTGATATAAGGCTGGAGGAGGCAACTGATAATTACGGACAGCCGGGACAAGGTGGTGCGAACAGAAAAGCATCAGTCGCATTTGTCCATTGATATAAGGCTGGAGGAGGCGACTGATAATTACGGACAGCCCGTGCAAACATGTAGGTTTATGCGGCGGACCTGTTACTAGTGCTAGGAAGCAGTCTTCATATTTGGGACGGTCCTAACATCCCTCAAAGCAAGCTAAACTGAGCCATGTTTGGACCGTCCCATTCTTCATATTTCTCATGAAGACTGCTTCCTAATGTAGCTGTCACACTACGACGACAAGCGGCGACGACAGCCCAGCGACTTGGATTTTGTGAAAACCCGACGACCTATGCAAATTCGGGCCAATTCGGACGACAAGCGGACGACAGTGCCGCGACAGTGCCGCGGCACTCTGACGACCCGTGAACGACAAACGAGGTCGGAGATATTTTATTGCCGGGCGAATATTCAGTGGTGTATCTGCGTGTGTGTCTCTGTGGGTGTCTCTGTATGTGTCTGTGTGTCTCTGTGTTGTGTCTCTGTATGTGTCTCTGTGTCTCTGTGTTGTGTCTCTGTGTCTGTCTCTGTGTGTGTGATAAACCACACACACTCACTCACATTCACTATCACACTCACACTCACAGTATCACACTGACTATCACATTCACACTCACACTCACACTCACTATCATACTCACACTCACTATCACACTCACTATTACACTCACTATGACACTCACTATGACACTCACTATCACACTCACTATCACACTCATTATCACATGTAGGTTTATGCAGCGGACCTGTGAGGAAGCAGTCTTCATATGATATATGAAGAAATGGGACGGTACAAACATGTGTGTTAGACTATGCGGCGGACCTGTTAGGAAGCAGTCTCCATATATTTTATATGAAGAAATGGGACGGTACAAACATGTGTATTAGACTATGCGGCGGACCTGTTAGGAAGCAGTCTTCATGAGAAATATGACTCGTGATAGTGAGTGTGATAGTGAGTGTGAATGTGAGTGTGATAGTGAGTGTGATAGTGAGTGTGATAGTGAGTGTGAATGTGAGTGTGATAGTGAGTGTGATAGTGAGTGTGATAGTGAGTGTGTGTGGTTTATCGCACACACAGAGACACAGACACATCAGAGACACACACACAGACACACACAGACACAGACACAGAGACACAACACAGAGACACACACAGACACATACAGGAGCTGTTAGGAAGCAGTCTTCATGAGAAATATGAAGAATGGGACGGTGCAAACATGTAGGTATATGCGGCGGACCTGTTAGGAAGCAGTCTCCATATGATATATGAAGAAATGGGACGGTACAAACACCGTAACGACACCATAGCGACACCGTAGCGACAGACGACACAGACACACACACAGACACAGAGACACACACACAGACACACCACTGCACACACAGAGACACACACGAAGCAGTTTCCATGAGAAATATGAAGAATAGGACGGTTCAAACATGTTGGTTTATGCGGCGGACCTGTGAGGAAGCAGTCTCCATATGATATATGAAGAAATGGGACGGTACAAACATGCGTGTTAGACTATGCGGCGGACCTGTGTTGTGTCTCTGTGTTGTGTCTCTGTGTGTGTGTCTCTGTGTGTGCGATAAACCACACAGACACACACACACAGACACACACACAGACACAGAAACACACACACAGAGACACACACACAGACACACACAGCAACAGAGACACAGAGACACAACACAGAGACACAGACACACACACAGACACAGAGACACATACAGAGACACACAAAGAGACAGAGACACACACACAGACACAGATACACACACAGACGGTGCAAACATGTAGGTATATGTATGCGGCGGACCTGTGAGGAAGCAGTCTTCATGAGAAATATGAAGAATGGGACGGTGCAAACATGTAGGTATATGTATGCGGCGGACCTGTTAGGAAGCAGTCTTCATATTTGGGACGGTCCTAACATCCCTCCAAGCAAGCTAAACTGAGTCATGTTTGGACCGTCCCATTCTCTGTGTGTGTCTCTGTGTGTGTGTCTGTGTGTGTGTATCTGTGTCTCTCTGTGTGTCTCTGTGTGTCTCTGTGTCGGGGTGTGTCTGTGTGTGTGTATGTGTGTGTGTCACTCTGTGTTGTGTCTCTGTGTGTGTGTCTCTGTGTTGTGTCTCTGTGTGTGTCTCTGTGTGTTACTGTTGACTCTGCGGCCAAACGGCCCCGGCGACAGCTTAACGACAGCTTAACGACAAGACGACACCGTAGCGACACCGTAGCGACAGCCGAACGACAGCGTTTGTCGCCGTGGGTTTTCAACATGCACAAAAACCCGACGACAACCGGGCGACAGTGGAGAAACTGGAGTTGTCGCGGAGGTGTCGCGGCGACAGCCGAACGACAGCATAACGACACCGTAGCGACAGCCGACGACAGAGCAAAACGACAAGCCGTTGGGCTGTCGTCGGCCTTGTCGTCGTAGTGTGACTGCTACATAACAGGTCCACCGCATACCTACAAGGCTGGAGGAGGCGACTGATAATTACGGACAGCCGGTGAAATATGAATAATGGGACAGTGCAAGACAGACAGACACATGTACTTTTTATATACTTCACTGCATAATGCATTACGCGTATATGGAATGCTGGCATTCGCATAACGCATAACGCGTAACGCATAACGCATTACGCATTACGCGTATATGGAATGCAGCCTTTAGAGGTCAGCCAAAGGCTTTATGAAGTAGTATATGGAAAATGGAGACAATATCTGGCTTTCGAGATACAACTGTTAAGTGTATACTTACCCGCTTGTTATCTAAGTTTAAGTTTCATACTCATAGTATGAAACTTAAACAGGAAAACATTTTAGCCTTTTTGAGGGCAGCTGGACTGTACCACCTCATATAGTTTACCAAATAGATTCTATCAATTATTAATCAAACTTTTCTTTTTCTATGGGAATTTGTTTCCCTTGACCACACATATATGATTGTGAGCTTTCTAATTTAATGAGTGTCTATTGGCACATAATTGATTGTCTGCTTTTACATGTGGAAGTGATGGTTTGAACAAAAAACAAACATTTCCCGCCGTGAATATGGCCTGTGCTGCCGACACGGCGTAAAGCAACCACCAATCAATCAATCAATCAATCACTCATACTCATAGTCCGATGGTTTTGAGTTGCTGTCATTGGATTTAAGATAAATACATTAGCATGATTATTTAATCTACCTTGAATTAGGTTCAAGTAAATTCGATTTTAAATTCATAACTTTGAAGATATTTGAAGTGCAAGCATGCAACGTTAATATTAGTGATACCATAGTCTTCAGCAGTAACGGGTTCTATGCAGCGTTAAGGTATTGACTGTTCAGGTTGGAATACAAGATACCGCACAAATCCAGAAAAGTGGTCGCAGTGTACATGCATGTGTACCGTATACATACAAAGTACCTCCCCCCAACCCCCAAGAATTCACAGTCATATATCAGGTATGACAAATTTCCGATTTTCAGCGGAAAATTTCCAATTATTCTTGGACATGTCGGCTATTTCCCACTGATACCTTGACCACTATCAGATTTACCGGAAGTCAGATTTCCGGTTTTTTGTTGTTGATGCTGGAACTCTCATCCCTGATATCTGTAAGTGTGACATGTTCTATAAATAGATTCAGTGTTTACACAGGTACAAAGTACAGCTCAGTGTGTAGAAGCCCCCCCCCCTCCCCACCCCCACACAATAACCCCCCACCCCACCCACACCCACCTCCCAGCGCGCAGGCACCAGCTTACAACTGCTACACTAGTTACCACCAAAGTAGACCATTCCCATTCCACGCACGCAGCCGGTGCCAATGCTAATACTAGTAATAGGGGTGCCTGTAAACCTGAGTTCGCCCGTATTAAAGATTCATACTGTTTGAATTGGCCATTGCTGCCGAGGGTTTCCTCCTGTGAGTTATGTGTTGACACACTGGGCTTTTATTAATAGGCCACCTCGTCTCCTCTCCTCCTCTCCTCCTCTCCTCCTCTCATCTCCTCCTTTCCTCTCCTCTCCTCCTCTCTTCTCCTCATTTCCTCTCCTCTCCTCCTCTCCTCCTCCCCATCCCCCCTCCTCTCCTCCTCTCCTCCTCTCCTCCTCCCCTCCCGCTCTCATTCCTCTCTTCCTCTTCCTCCCCCTCTCCTCCTCTCTTCCTCTCCCCTGGCCTTCTCTCCTCTCCTCCTCTCCTCTCCTCCCCTCCTTCCCTCCTCCCCTCATCTCCCCTCATCTCCTCTCTCCTCTCCTCCTCCCCTCCTCCCCTCCTCTCTCCTCCCATCCTCCCCTCCTCTCCCTCCTCCTCTCCTCCTCTCTTCCTCTCCTCCTGGCCTACTCTTCCTCTCCTCTCTCCTCCTACTGTTCCTCTCCCCCTCTGTTCCTCTGTTCCTCTGTTCCACTCCCTCTTCCCCAGTCTCCTCCTCTCCTCTCCTCCTCACCTCCTCTCCTCCTCTCCTCCTCTCCTCCTCTCCTCCTTTCCTCCTCTCCTCCACTCCTCCTCTACTCCTCTACTCCTCTCCTCCTCTCCCTCTCCTCTCTTCTTCTCTTCCTCTCCTCCTTCCTCCTCTCCTCCTCTCTCCCTCTCCCCTCTCTCCTCTGTTCCTCTCCTCCTCTCCCGCTCCTCCTCTCCTCCCTCCTCTCCTCCCTCTCCTCCCCCTCTCCCATCCTCTCCTCCTCATACTCCTCTCCTCCTCTCCTCCTCACCTCCTCTCCTCCTCACACTCCTCCTCCACCTCTCCTCTCTCCTCCGCTCCTCCTCTCCTCCTCTCCTCCTCTCCTCCTCGCCTCCTCTCCTCCTCTCCTCCTCTCTTCCTCTCTTCCTCTCTTCCTCTCTTCCTCTCTTCCGCTCTTCCGCTCTTCCTCTCATCCTCTCATCCTCTCCTCCTCTCCTCCCACCAGACGGGATGGCCGAATGAGGTAGAGAGTCCGTCTCCTGCGTTGATAGATCGTGGGCTCGTGGGTTCGAACCCTGGTCGAGTCAAACCAATGACTTAAAAATTGATAGCCTGGCGCTCGGCATTATTAGGATAAGGCAAGGACTGGTTGGCTCAGTGTCAGGTTAATGTGACTGAGTGGGATATCACATCATGGTGCTGGTGGCCTAGTCTTCCAATGGGGCGTACTATAAAGTCGCCATGAGTGCGCATTGTCACAAGTCGATACCCATCCTGATATGACATTAGATGTTGCTAGGACATAAAACAACAAGAAACAAACAAACCTCCTTTCCTCCTCTCATTCTCTCCTCCTCTCCTCTCCTCCTCTCCTCCTCTCCTCCTCTCCTCCTCTCCTCTCCTCCTCTCCTCCTCTCCTGCTCTCCTGCTCTCCTGCTCTCCTCCCCCCTCCCCTCCTCCACTCCTGCTCTCCTGCTCTTCTCCTCTCCTGCTCTCCTCCCCCCCTCCCCTCCCGCCACCACCACTAACACCCCCACACATCCCACTCCCTCCTCCAATGTGGAAGCCGGGATGGTGTTGTAGGCACCGTGCTGTGATGGAGTAAGTAGGAAGAGGGGTCGGTGGGGGGGGGGGGGAGGAGTGATGGTGTGTGTGTGTAGGAGATAGAGTTTTGCTGTGGTTGTAGTTGGTCACACATTAGAAGCAACGAACCGGAACCAGTGTAGCGCCACGGTCGACTGAGGATGATCACGTGATTTTATTTTTAACCATACCTTTCTTATTCAGGCAATCTCGTTAGTGTAGGGTGTCAGTGGCGTGCACATTAAAATCACTTTGACTGTTTTGGTTGAAAGCGTGGGGTTAACTGTTAATTTACACGCCCCCACAACCCACACACCCACACACCCACCTACCCACCCATCCATCCACTTACCCATCCACCACCCCCCTCACCCACCCAACACCCATCCACCTACCCATCCACTACCCACCCAGCACCCATCCACCTACCCCCCCTCCCACGCCCCCCCCCGCCACCCCCCCCCCCCACACCACCCGCCCACCCATATCCAGGTGGCCAGTGTCAATTAGAGGGGCCCCAGCCCAGTATTGACTGCGGCTTTGCCAGTGGCATGGGGCCGGTCAATAGAGCACTCAGTCAGGGTCGCCGCCATGGATCATCGCTACACCCTCCTGGGTAACTAAATCACCCCTGGTACACCCGCACCAGGGGTGGTATCACTGTGACACTTCTGGGGTGACGGTATGGGGGCCATGCAAGCAGTGTGTGTTGGAGGGAGGGGGGTAGAGGTGTCATTACTTCATAATTATCCACCTTCTCTTCTTCTCCTTGACACCTCTACACACCCCTCCTCTTCTTCCCCTCTCAATCCCTCCTCCTTCCTTTTGTCACCTTCCCCGTTCGTCTCCTTCCTAATTTCTACCCCTCCTCCTACTTCTCATTCCCCCTTCTTCCCCTCTCACTCCCTCCGTTCTTTAATCACCTTCCTCTCTCTTCTCATTCCTCATTTCTACCCCTCATTCCTACTTCCCCCTCCCCTTCTTCCCCTCTCCCTCCCGCCCTCCTCCTTCCTCTTCTCACCTTCCCCTCTCCCCTCCTTCCGCATTTCTACCCTTTCTTCTCTCTTCTTCGTCCACCATCCTCTTTTCCCTACGGCCCCCCTTCTCCATTCCCCCTTCTCCTCATTCCTCCCCCTTCTTCCTCCCCCTTCCCCTTTCCCTTCCCATCATTCTCCCCCTTCTTCCTGTCATTTCTCCTTCCCCTTCCTCTCTTCTCCCTCCCCCTTCTTCCTGTCATTTCTCCTTCCCCTCCCCTCATTCTCCCCTTGGTCCTGTATTTTTTTCTTCCTCTTCCGCTCATTCTCCCCCTTCTTTCCGCAGCTTGCCTCCCTTTCCTCCCCCTTCCCCACTTCTTCTCCCCTCCATTGCCCACTGCCCTTTCCCGTACCCTCGCTAAACTCCGCGTTAAACTCAAATCAACGTCTCCGTCTCCTCTTCCCTTCCCCTCCCGTCCATCTTTGTCTTCCCTCACCTCTTCCCATTGCCCTTCCCCCTTCCTTCTCCCCTCCCCATCCCGTTCGTCCTTCCCCACCCCCTTCCTCGTCTCCATTCTTTCCCCATTTCCCCATTCACCCCCTTCATCATCCCGCCTTCCCCATTCTCGTTCCTTTCCCCATTCTCCAATTTCCCAGAGTCTGGGCTGAGAGTGCACCAATGTTAGGTACACACCGTCCGTATACGATCGTTTTTCCGCACCCACCTACCGTATACGATCTAAAACTGCCCAAAAGTCGTGAGGTGTGCACTCCCCTAGCACACCTACCGATTGCGATTCGCGATTTTTAGGGGTAAAACGGTAGGTGTGTGCTAGCATTACGATTGCGATTCGCGATTCGAAAAATGAATCGGCCCGTTTTCAGTTTTAAGCGGATCGGGAGTTTTAGTGCGCGAATCCTATACGGTATGTGTGTACCTGGCATAAGATAGCCAGCCCACAGGCGACGGACTGCCACCTTATGCCCTCCCCCCACACACACACATACATACACAAGTTGTTCTCAGAATTGCATATGGTGACCTGGGGTGAATCGGGAGGTGGCACAATTCTGTGCAACTATGGCGTCGAGCTTCCGATATATATATAGGAAGAATTTAGGCGCAAAACTCCGTAAACGCTAATCCAAAAATTGAAGGAAAATATAACACATTTATTTACCTGAGGGTCATTTTAATTCTTAGTAATTTCACTTTTATTGTGATGGAGTGGTAAGGGAGTAATGAACGAAAAAACCACAATGCAAATCAATAATCTTTGAAGGCTTTGAGTCCAATGTTTATCTCAATTTCTGGATTTGTATTTGCAGTGTTTTGCGCTTGAACTATTCATGTATGTGTGTATGTATATTGTGCATAGCATTTGGGTTCGCATCATTCATCGTCATCCAGGCAATATGGTGTGGCTCGGTGTAGTATGGCATGCTGTTGGGGTAGCACTATCAAACCGTCACAAGTGTGTCCTGATGTGATAGCAGATGTTGGTAATGCTATGTCGTTAAGCTCAAGTCAACCTCTCTGTCAGTCAGGTGTGCATAGCGGACATTGCTGGGTGGTAGATTGTGGGTGGGATGTGGTGTGTGTGGTGGGTGGTGGTAGGTGGTGTGTGGTAGGTGGTGTGGTGTGGTAGGTGGTAGGTGGTGTGTGGGAGGTGGTAGGTGGTGTGTGGTCTGAAGGAGGTGGTGGGTGGTAGGTGGTAGGTGGTAGGTGGTGTGTGGGAGGTGGTGGGTGGTAGGCGGGTGGGGTGGGTGGTGGGGTTATGAGTGTAGGGCAGTAAGTGGTGGGTGGTGTGCTGCGGGTTGTAGGTGGTGAATGGTGGGAAATGGGTAGAATATGGGAGGTGGGTGGTGGGTGGTGGGAGACGGTAGGTGGTGGGGATAGAGATGGTGGACAGTGGGTGGTGGATGCAGGTGGTAGACGGTAGGTGGTGGGTGGTAGACGGTGGGTTAGATGTGGTGGACAATAGGTGATGGGTGGTGAGCATTAGGTGGCGGCTGGTGGGTGGTGGGTGGTAAATGGTGGGTTAGAGGTGGTGGACAGTAGGTGGTGAGTGGTGAGTGGTGGGTGGTGGGTGGTGAGCGGTAGGTGGTGGGTGGTGAGCTGTAGGTGGTGGGTGGTAAATGGTGGGTTAGAGGTGGTGGACAGTAGGTGGTAGGTGGTTGGTGGTGAGTGGTGGGTGGTGGGTGGTGAGATGTAGATGGTGGGTAGTGAGCGGTAGGTGGTGGGTGGTAGATGGTGGGTTAGAGGTGGTGGGCAGTAGGTGGTGGGTGGTGAGCAGTAGGTGGTGGGTAGTGAACGATAGGTGGGTTAGAGGTGGTGGGCCGTAGGTGGTGAGTGGTAGGTGGTGGGTGGTAGAATGTGGGTTAGAGGTGGTGGGCAGTAGGTGGTGGGTGGTGAGCGGTAGGTGGTGAGTGGTAGGTGGTGGGTGGTAGATGGTGGGTTAGAGGTGGTGGGCCGTAGGTGGTGAGTGGTAGGTGGTGGGTGGTAGAATGTGGGTTAGATGTGGTGGGCAGTAGGTGGTGGGTGGTGAGCGGTAGGTGGTGAGTGGTAGGTGGTGGGTGGTAGATGGTGGGTTAGAGGTGGTGGGTAATAGGTGGTGGGTGGTGAGCAGTAGGTGGTGGGTGGTGAACGGTAGGTAGGTGGTAGATGGTGGGTTAGAGGTGGTGGGCAGTATGTGGTGGGTGGTAGAATGTGGGTTAGAGGTGGTGGGCAGTAGGTGGTGGGTGGTGAGCGGTAGGTGGTGGGTGGTGAGCAGTACATGGTGGATGGTAGATGCTGGGTTAGAGGTGGTGGACAGTAGGTGGTGGGTGGTGAGTGGTAGGTGGTGGGTGGTAGATGGTGGGTTAGAGGTGGTGGGCAGTAGGTGGTGGGTGGTGAGCGGCAGATGGTGGGTGGTGAGCGGTAGGTGGTGGGTGGTAGATGGTGGGATAGAGGTGGTGGGCAGTAGGCGGTGGGTGGTGAGAGGTGAGCTGTGTGAGGTGGGTGGAAGCTGGCTAATGGTGGGTGGGGGGAGGTGGGTGTACAGTTTGTTGGTGGGGGGGGGGGAGGTTGTGGGTGGTAGGCTATATGAGGGAGCTGTAAGATGGTTGGTGGTGGGTGGAAGGTGGTGGGAGGTAGGCGGTGTACGGTGGGTGGTGGGTGGTGGGTGGGAGTGGCCCCCAGCTGGAGAATGGGCGCCTCAGAACCTGAGCCTACTTAATCAGCGCCACCTGCCGGCCGGTCCGGGCCCTACACGGCACCTCGTACATCAGGGTCCTGCCGAACCGCCACAGAGGTGTGAAGCCTCCTGGTCACGTGACAGCCAACCCCCTCACTCCCCACACACACACCCACAGCACCCTTCGACCCCCGACCCCCCCCCCCCAGTCGGCCCTCATCATCATGCAGGCGCTGGTTGTCGGCGGGTGTCAGAGGCAATCCGCCGGAACCGTTGCGGGAACCCGCGCGCATTGGGTGGGGGGAGGGGGGAGAGGGTAGGGGGAAAGGGGGAGAGGTTTGACTGCGCGCGCATAGCAATGCGCGCAGCTTCCGTTTAGCGCAGCTTCCGCTTAAGTGATTGGAATAGGTTCTTATGGCTCCACTGTAGCCATTTGTTGGTTTGCCGATGGAAACTTGTATGCATATATATATATATTATTCATTATATTTGATTGTAGTTTGGAATATTTTCCGTTCCAACCGGTGGTCCACAACTGGTTCATCAAAAGTTGTGGTATGTACTCTCCTGCCTTTGGGAAGGTGCACATAAAAGACCCCTTGCTGCTTCTCAGAAAGAGTAGCCTATGTGGCAGCAGCGGGTTTCCTCCAAAGAAATATGTCAGAATGACCATATGTTTGACATCCAATAGCCAATGATAAAACTGAATGTGCTCTAGAGGTGTCGTTAAATAAAACAAGCTTTACTTTTTTTCATTATATTTCATATTTGAGATGTATCGTGTATTATGATGATATATAGCGTTATTATAACTGATATATAGCATCGTCTTATATATATATTTTACCTCGGTAAACAGCCTCAGGCTAGCCTCAGGCTAGGGAGAGGTAAGCACGTCCGGTACCAGCAATTAGCATATACAACTCACGACTGGATAACGTGTCGTTGGGTTGCTCCGGCAAAATTAGTCTACATACAAGCAAATACGCAGTAAGTATAATAAAAACTGTGGTTAGCTTAATTATGATGCATTAGAGCATCATTATGGAAAGTTTAGACTTTCGTTGGTCCAATTTGGACGAGTTATTTGGTTATAAACAACCAAGGATAAACACTCGAGTGGGTTTCTCGAAGGAACCAAACCGGTCATTAGCGGTTATGTCAACACCCGAGTCACCGTGTGATTATGGGTAGAGATGTGGGCTCTGCCTCGTCTCCTGTGGAAATTCTCTCGTACTCTAATAGAGAGTAATGTTGGAGATGCTCCTGGGTTTCTTTTATAGACTCCCCACAAAACTTTTTCAGGCGTTTCTCCGAGTTTCGTAGCATTTTCTCCAACTTGTTGACGTTGTAGTCACAGGTGGGAGAAGTGTGCGGGACAGAGGGATGGGCGGGCCGATACACTGGTCCCGACCCCGCGTAAGGTTTGGGCTTGACCCACAACCCACGCACAAATTTAGCTTATTACGCCTGTGTTATAACGGTATAAACACGTTCTCTAACACCAATAGATGTCCAAATGAGTTTGAAACAACCATATTGTGACATATATATATACCGGGACTGACCAAAAAATTTTTGTTTCAGCTCCCGATGGCCACGAAGCGGAGTAAGCGCGGTGCAGCAGCAGCCGAGGGGCGTGTTCCGAGTGGAGTGGACGAGGAGTACGACTCCTCACCTGTGTTGTCGGCAGGGCCGTCGACACAGCCCCGGGCGCATATCCTCTCCGACCCGGACGAGGACGCAGTGCCTGATGTGCCTGCGCCTCCAGATTGGGAGGCTCGCTTTGCAAGATTGGAAAGCCACATCTTGACTGCCAAATCGCCTGTGTCTCGGAAGCGGCGTAGGCCGAGTGTCCAAGAGGATTCATTTGAGGATTTCTTGGACACAGACTCGGCGGTGGAGCTTAAGGCTCCTCCTCCTCCTTCTCCTAAACGGAGGAAGAAGAAGAAACAGGTGATTTCTTCGGGTGATGAATTCACCAAGGAGCGGGCAGAGACTGGTTTTCGCAAAAAGCGGAAGACTAAGTCCAAAAAGAAGAAGAGGAAGAGGAAATATTCTTCTTCTGAGTCGTCCACTGAGTCTACTTCTACGGAATCAGACTCAGACACCATATATGAAGGGGTCTATGCGGACATTGGCACTAAAGTGGCTAAGAAGGTGGAGAAGCCAAAGGCTAAGCGGGTTAAAACCACTACGCTTATGCGCGAGACCGTGAATGGTCATTTCCGCACGTTCAAACCGGCGGAGGTTATCTCCAAGTTAGGAGATGAGTTAACAGGCATAAAGGGTGTTCCCAACTCCATCATTAAAGAAATGGATCGGGATGTCAATATGACGGATGACCGTAAGAAGTTTGAGGATGTGTTGCACACAGTGCATAAGGCAGTGTTGGCTACCCTAACAGCTATTGTTCCTGTGGCTAATAGGATGCAGAGTGAAAATAAGTTCTCGTCTTTGGCTAAGACAATGGACAAAGGCATTGCAGTACTAGCGGCGGCAGGTAATTACCTGTCGTTTCGAAGATATGAAAATGTCTTCAAGTCAGTTTGCACAGATGCTGGCAAAGAAGTGGCTCGCTCTAAGAAGGTTACCGATAATGAGGGGAAGGAGTTTACGCTCTATCTTGCTCCAGAGCCGATTAAAGGGAAACCTTTAGATAATACCAAGATGTTTGGCGGTCAACTACAATACCTCTATAAAGAGGTAGAGACTGCAGCCAAGAGTGGCAAAAACATGGATGGCAAGAAGAAACAGGAAGTTCCTCGTTTCAAAAAGTCACGAGGGGATTTTCGTCCACGACGGTTCACCAGAGGAACCAGACCGAGTTCAAACTTCGGTCAAGGGTTTCGGGGCCGGGGCGCTCGCCCAGGCTGGACCGACAACACCGCACGGCCAATAGGCCGAGGGTTCAACTCGTCGAGACCTTTCCCCAGGGGCGGGTCCAAGTAGAGGTCCAAACACAAACTTTACAAGTCCCTGCAGCCTCTAAAAACACACAAACTGTAAGCAACTTTGTGGCTGGTAATATTAGTAATCATATTTCTGAGTGGCACAAAATTACTAGTGACCAAGAAATTATAGAAATAGTTAGGGGTGTTCAAATTCCCTTTACACAAATTCCTGTACAAAGTATAATACCTTTTCCATATAACATTCAACCAGTTGAACGAGACGCACTAACTAAACAGGTACATAAATTCTTTGAGAAAGGAATTATACAAAAAGTGACACACTGTTCAGGACAGTTTATTTCAAACATTTTCTCGAGACCGAAGCCTAATGGTGATGTTCGAATGATCCTGGATTTAACAATCCTTAATAAAAGGGTGGAATATCGACATTTTAAAATGTTCTCTCTAGATACGGCACGAGATCTGATTACACCAGATGCGTGGATGGCTAGTGTTGATTTACAGGATGCATATTATACGCTTCCCATAATGGAACAATACCGAAAATTTCTTCGATTTATTTGGGATAACCAACTCTATGAGTTTACCTGCATGCCGAATGGCTTAGCTTGTGCGCCACGTTTATTTACTAAATTGCTTAAACCTGTTTTCTCGGTAATGGCGAGGAAGGGTCACATAATGTTTCCATACATAGATGATTCTTTTATTATAGCATCAACACAAATTGGTTGTGTGAATGCAGTTTTGGATTTATGTGCATTACTCACTAAATTGGGGTTTTATGTACATCAACAAAAGTCAGTGTTTAAACCAACAAAACAACTCAAATGTTTAGGGTTTATTCTGGATACACAGTCCCTTACAGTGTCGATAACAGAACAAAAACTAATTAAGTTTATGACTACAGCGACTCAGCTTATTAAGTTATCAAAGCCAAAAATTAGACAGGTTGCTGTTCTTATTGGCATAATGACCTCATATGCACCTGCTGTGTTATATGGGAAGGCCCATATTAAGTCGCTAGAAATAGATAAAAATTTAGCGTTAACACGAACTAAAGGCAATTTTGAGCGAAAGATGTTTATTTCGCAAGAAGGGTTACAGGATATTGGATGGTGGATGCAACATATAGCAAGTTCACCAAATCCAATCCGCATGGCGGAACCTAATACAGTAATTACTACTGATGCTTCGTTAGAAGGTTGGGGAGCTCATCGAGATGGGGTCACAACAGGAGGTAGATGGCTTGATGATGAAAAATCAGACTATATTAATGCACTAGAATTGCGTGCTATTTATCTGGGCTTACGTAGTTTAGTAAAGATAAATAAATCACAGGTTAGAATACTAACTGATAATACTACTGCCATGGCATATATTCGTAACATGGGTGGAACCAAATCAAAGTCTTGCAATCAGTTATCTAAACTGATTTGGAACTGGGCACAGGCTCAACAAGTCTGGCTGACTGTAGCGCATATTCCAGGGTCACAAAATACACTTGCAGATTATAAAAGTAGAAATTTCCATGACCATTTAGAGTGGTCTCTCTCTACACATTTGTTTAACTTCGTTTGTGAAAAATGGGGTACACCTGAAGTTGACTTATTTGCATCACGAAATAATAACAAGTTACCCTGTTATGTTTCTTGGCATCCTGAACCGGATGCTTGGAAAGTAGATGCGTTTGCTATTACCTGGGAAAATAATTATTTTTATATTTTCCCACCATTTAGCATTATCAGCCGAGTAGTGAGAAAAATCGGCTTGGAAGGGACACATGCGATACTGGTGGTGCCCGATTGGGACACGCAACCTTGGCTGCCAGCAGTTTCACAACTGGCAAAAGATCGTATACGATTCCCAAGAAAACTCGGGAATCTGACGCACCACGGACCGCTAGTGGTTCACGGCGACGTGTCAACGACGCCCCTATTGGCATTCCTTTTCTAAGGAAGCAGCTACAGCAATTTGGATTGGACAGAATTACTGAGGATAGGATAGTATCGGATGCCTGGAGGCCAGGAACTGTCAAAATGTATACAACCTATTTAAAGAAATGGGGTGTACATTGTTTGTTAATGAAAGTTAAACCAACAAATCCAAAGATTTCACAAGTAGCTCGGTTTCTTCGTTCTCTAGAGGATGAAGGACTTTCCTTTGGATCGATTAATGCGGCGAGGTGTGCGTTATCAATTATATTACCTAGAATTGATGGCGAAACAGTTGGAAAACATTATGTTATTTGTTATTTACTTCGTTCAATTTATCAAAGGAATCCTCCAAAACCAAAGTATAGTCGGTTTTGGGATGTTTCTATAGTATTTAAGTTGTTTCAGGCTTGGCCTCACAACTCGTGGTTAGATATAAAACAGTTAGGTTTTAAGGTCGCGGTCCTGTTATTGTTAGTAACCGGACACAGAGGACAGACGATTGTTGCTTTATCCTTAACTGGATTAGAAATAGACAAGCAACAAGCTACGTTTGATTTAGAAAAATTGCTCAAATCGAACACGTTAGGTGACCCTTTATCAACGGTTCACTTAGACTGTTTTCCGAATGATCGGAAATTATGTGTTGTGTCGGCCATACGGGCTTATATATACAAGACAAAGGATTTACGTGCATCACAACAACTATTAGTGAGCTTTATAAAGCCACATAAGGCGATTTCACGAGACACACTTGCCAGATGGACAATTACGGTGTTGAAATTGGCTGGAGTGGATACGAGTAAATACTCTTCCCACTCAACTAGAGGAGCCATGGTCTCCAAGGCACGGGTGCTTGGTATTTCTGTGAAAAGAATACTAGCGCATGCAGGCTGGAAGACGGCTAAGTCGTTTGCAAAACATTATAATAAACGACTAGAAAAGCCTACCGGCGTTGCAAAGCGTCTTCTCGCCAACTAACAAGAATAGGTGAGAACAAAAATTTAGAATGTTATAATAATAAGAAAGAATGATATTAAGGATAAAAATGAATTATGTAAAGGTCTCCCTAGCCTGAGGCTAGCCTGAGGCTGTTTACCGAGGTAAAATAGTATAGTTATACGAGTCTTACCTTGGTACAGATGATGGATAACTGTTGTTTTACCGAGGTATAAGCCTCGGATAGATGTGGGCTAGGGCCCTCCCGCCACACCCTGCCACATCTATTCCGTTGGTGTACCTTTTCGGTAAAGTAATAGTATCCATTGTTTGAAAGTCATTTTTATCCTCAATAAGTAGGTTAAGATTGCTGGTACCGGACGTGCTTACCTCTCCCTAGCCCACATCTATCCGAGGCTTATACCTCGGTAAAACAACAGTTATCCATCATCTGTACCAAGGTAAGACTCGTATAACTATACTATATATCCTTTATATATATATGATATTTAAATTACACAAATTATATGTTATATCCATATAAATAGTTACTTCTATATCAAAGCCGTGAAGATAATTAAGCTTGTTTGTTTGTTGAGGTTTACGTCCTAACAGTGTCTAAGGTCATATCAGGAGGGGTACTGACTTTTGACAGTGTGTACTCATGGCGACTTCATAGTGCTGCCTCATTGGGAGACCAAGCCATCGGCACCATGACCTGATATCCCACTTATTCATACCCACTGACACTGAGCTAACCAGTCCTTGCCCTATCCTAGTAATTCTGAGCGCCAGGCTAAGTAGTGACACGTATCAATTTTGTAAGTCATTGGTTTGACTCGATGGAGATTCGAACTCCCGACCATCCGCACGGGAAGCATGTGCTCTACCGATTCGGCTACCACATCCGATGAAGACAATTAATATCTGGCTGGGGATAGAATGGGCGGCGAGTGGGCCAATCTAATTACAATGAGGAGTGTCGAAAGCAGCCGTAGGTGGCGCCAGTGTCGGGTTCAGCTCCGATGGTATTTTGCTTCTGACAGGACTTTAATACTGGTGATTTATACGTTATTTATATTCGCATAATAAATTATGCAGCACATAAATATGTAATGCATAATCCACAATGTTATGTGAGTATAAAAAAACGGAGTAACTTCTGAATATACCAGACCAGACGGGATGGCCGAATAAGTTGAGCATCCGCCTCCTGTTTTGGGAGATCGGTTGTTCAATATACAAGTTCTATACCTAATGAATAATAGTTTACCAAGTTCACACATCCTCTATATGTCTTTGGGTTTTTATAATTTAACCTTTATCATTATATAGACAGTTTGTAATTTATTATAGTAACTTCACCTCAGTTCACATGTATTATATCGGACAATTTTACACATGAGTTTGTGGATTAAAACCCTGATCGAGTCAAATCAATGACTTAAAAATTGATACTTGTCGCTTCCTAACCAGGCGCTCGGCATTATTAGGATAGGGCAAGGACTGGTTTGCTCAGTGTCAGGATAATGTGACTGAGTGGGGTATCAGCTCATGGTAGTCGCAGCCTGGTCTCCCAGTGGGGCAGCACTATAAAGTTGCCATGAGTGGGCACTGTCACAAGTCAGTACCCATCATAATATGATGGTAGATGTTGCTGGGATGTAAAACAACAACAAACAAACGTGAATATACCTAACCCTGCATGTGTTGTATTGGTGGCGCCCCCCTTTTCCCCACCCGATAATCATCTTCCAAAGTCAGTACACGACTAAGCACCAACCTTGTGAGTCGCAACACAAAGCAGTGTTGTTATTTATCCCGTGGCTCGTCGAACTATCTGGACAGCGACCGTTTTCTAGGATGGCCGTCTTTGCTGAAAATATATTTGTGACGGAAATATTCCTGACCAACATCCATAGAAAAGTAGCGAAACGCCATCATGTCCCTCTCTCCCCCCCCCCCTCCCACACACACACCCCTTCACATCACCTTCCACACAGAACTCACACCGGAAGTGGATTCGATCCTGATCACGTGACTCAGCCCGCATGCCCAGTAATCTCTGAGTAATTAAACCACGGTCGTCGCCACCCCGGATCCATGCAGCCGCACCTACCCCCCCACCCCCACCCACCCACACCCACCCACACCCACTCAGACCAACACCAACCCACACACACTCACACTCACCCACATCTCCACCCGTCCCGCGCACACCCCTAAGGCGCCTACGCCATTATTAAACCTCCACCGATGTCCCATGCAAAAATTTAAACAAAATTAAAATAAAATCTATAATATTAATTTATAATAGGACATGACCCCCCCCCCCTCCCCCACCACAAATGGCCAGGTTTATTTACCCCTCAATACATAGACAATACAGCAGATATCCCCTAGCGGAATTTAGAGATAACACTTTTTTCCTTCTTTTTTTCAACTTAATTTATTTTTTGTTGCCAGTCTCCTAGTGTTGCGTGGTAGCGTCCACCCGCCCCCCCCCTGGAGGCGCGTTCCCCACATGCTCCAGTGGCCCCCCCCCCCCTCGTCCCCTTATCCGGACGCGTCATTGTGATTGCATCCAGAACGCACCCAGGAGGCAATCGGTAAGCCTAGAGGACGCTGGAGGCCAGGGGACCCGTCGGCGTCTTCATGTGATCTCACTTTCCCGCCAAAAAAGAATTCTCGCCAGATTGAGCATGCGCAGGAAAAAAGCTGATGTATTTTACACTAGGACTAGGAGCTCCATAGCTCTGCGCCTGATAAGGCTTGAGACGTTGATTGACTGGATGATGGAGTCTACTGTAGGGGTGTTTTTTTGTAGGCTGCCTTGTCTTCATATATATTAACAGGGTTCGTATGGGGCCTGGAAAGTCTTGAAAAGTCTTGAACTTCATTTGCCCCATTTCAAGACATTGAAAAGCCTTGAATTTTAAGCTATTTGGGGTAATTAGTATTGAAAAGCATTGAATTACATTAAACTGTCCGTACTGATATACATTATTTTGAAATCGATATTCACCATCATTGTTTTTTTCTGGGAATCCAAATGAAAATAGTCTTAAATTCCTATAAAAAAATAACAACCTTGAAATGCAGTGAAATAGCCTTGAATTCCATATATTCACATGTGTGCAGACTCTGTATCCTTAGGGGAAGAGGGTTGAGGGGAGTTGCCGTTGAACTGCTGGTAAAGTATGGACCCGGGGTTGGAAGGAGTGTTGGACACAATGCATTAATCCGGCGACTCCTGCAAATGGCCTCCCTCTGTGAAGAGGACTGGCGACTTCACATTGGGAGGGAGAAGGAGGGAAATCACAGAAACTCCTGCTAAAATCTTCTAAAATTGTAATTAAAGCTTAATATTCAGACCGGTCATCAGTTTCTTGCTATCTGTAGCTCCAGAGTCAGGTGATCTGTTAGATTTGGACGGGAAGTAGCTCTTGGCATACAGTGATATATCTGTGCTCCCCAGGGAGTGAAGGAGGGGGGGAGGGGGATCTTGCTGCTGAGGTTCAGCATAGAGAGTGCTGGATTTGGCGGGATGGTCGATGAATTGTTTGCAATGCGACGCGCCATGATGATGATATTGGTGCCGGAGCTCTCTGCAGTTTAAAGTTGCATAGTCCGATGGTTTTGAGTTTCTGTCATTTACTGAGATAGATATATTAGGTTGATCGGTGTAATCTAACTTTCGTTAGTTTGAAGTAACATTTATTTTAAATGGCAAAGGTTAAAGATATTTAGATGGGTAAACGTGCAAAATTAATGTTGGCAAGCACGCCAAAACTCTGACACCAAAAGCTTCTGTGGTAACAGGTTCTATTAAATCGGCACATTATTCTCTTCTCTGTGGCGACAAATGTACCAGTATCAAAGTTGTAATAAGTAGAATCAAATCTAGATAATTGTTGCAGTTTTGAAAATTTGATGTTTTCATCACACTACGCAACTTTAAGGAGGGTGGGCGGTGAAGAAGAGGGACTAGGTTTGGAGTGGATGCGGAGAGAGAGAGAGCTGATGGCGGTGTACTTCCGGTGGTTATTAGAGGCATCAAGGTCAGGGAAGCCGGATTCAAATCTGGAAAATGTGGAGGTGAATAAAATATTATGTTGCAGTTGCCATCAGCCTCCCTCTCTCCTCCCCTTCGCCAGGTTTTCAATGTGTGTTACAGGGAATGCTGTGGGAATGGGGAGCGTATTTCACCTGGGGTGTACCGTTTTTATATTACCTTAGATGTTGCCAAGACGTAAAACTCCAACAACCAACCAAATAACCAACCCTATGGTCCAGGTGGAAGTGGAGAGGTGTGTATGTGTTGGGAGAGTGGGGGGAAAGGACTGTAGACAGGACTCAGCCTTGTCGCCTGCAGCAGGAGAGTGTGTGCTGTGTGGATGGGTGGGGTGTGGATGGGTGGGGTGTGGATGGGTTGTGTATGGATGGGTGGGTGGTGGATGGATGGGTGGTGTGTGGATGGGTGGTGTGTGGATGGGTGGTGTGTGGATGGGTGGTGGGTGGATGGGTGGTGTGTGGATGGGTGGTGTGTGGATGGGTGGTGTGTGGATGGGTGGTGTGTGGATGGGTGGTGTGTGGATGGGTGGTGTGTGGGGAGTGTGGTGTGGATGGGTGGGCTGTGGATGGGTGGTTTGTGGATGGGTGGTGTGTGGATGGGTGGTGTGTGGATGGGTGGTGTGTGGATGGGTGGTGTGTGGATGGGTGGTGTGTGGATGGATGTGTATGTGGATGGTGGGGGTGTGGATGGGCGGTGTGTGGATGTGTGTGTGTGGATGGGTGGTGTGTGGAGGGGTGGTGTGTGGATGGGTGGTGTGTGGATGGGTGGTGTGTGGATGGGTGGTGTATGTGGATGGGTGGTGTGTGGATGGGTGGTGCTGGATGGATGGTTGATGTGGATGGGTGGGGGTGTGGATGGGTGGTGTGTGGATAGGTGGTGTGTGGATGGGTGGTGTGTGGATGGGTGGTGTGTGGATGGGTGGTGTGTGGATGGGTGGTGTGTGGATGGGTGGTGTATGTGGATGGGTGGTGTGTGGATGGGTGGTGTGTGGATGGATGGTGTATGTGGATGGGTGGGGTGTGGATGGGTGGTGTGTGGATGGGTGGTGTGTGGATGGGTGGTGTGTGGATGGGTGGTGTGTGGATGGGTGGTGTGTGGATGGATGGTGTATGTGGATGGGTGGGGGTGTGGATGGGTGGTGTGTGATGGGAGGTGTGGATGGGGTGTGGAGGGTGTGTGTGGATGGGGGTCTGTGTGGATGGGTGGGGGTGTGGATGGGTGGTGTGTGGATGGGTGGTGTGTGGATGGGTGGGTGTGGATGGGGGATGTGTGGATGGGTGGTGTGTGGATGGGTGGTGTATGTGGATGAGTGGTGTGTGGATGGGTTGTGGTCAAATGGGGGGGTGTGGATGGGTGGTGTGTGGATGGGTGGTGTGTGGATGGGTGGTGTGTGGATGGGTGGCAGGTGGATGGGTGGTGCATGGATGGATGGGGTGTGGATGGGTGGGTTGTGGATGGGTGGTGTGTGGATGGGTGGTGTGTGGATGGGTGGGTTGTGGATGGGTGGCATGTGGATGGGTGGTGTGTGGATGGGTGGTTTGTGGATGGGTGGTGTGTGGATGGGTGGTGTGTGGATGGGTGGGGTGTGGATGGGTGGTGTGTGGATGGGTGGTGTGTGGATGGGTGGGGTGTGGATGGGTGGTGTGTGGATGGGTGGTGTGTGGATGGGTGGTGGGTGGATGGGTGGTCTGTGGATGGGTGGTGTGTGGATGAGTGGCATATGGATGAGTGGTTTGTGGATGAGTGGCATGTGGATGAGTGGCATGTGAATGGGTGGCGTGGTATGTGAGAGAGGGCAGGGTACAGTGGTTATGCATGAGGTTCCAGAACGTGGCTTTCAATGCGCCCCTGATCCTGTTGCAGCCTTTTGATTGCCTGCAGCAAATGTCGCCACCCTGTTTGGTCCTATTCACTGGAGCCATAACAAAAAGTGCACGCTCAGCCCAGCACCAGCTGTCAGTCACGTGACACTTATGAATTAGCTTTTGCTGGTTCCCAAGCTGTGCCTCGAGCTTTGACCGAACTGATGTCTTTACACATTGAGGACATGTTGAATGTCCTTTACTATCAGTCCTATTCCTTAAAATCCTAGTCACTTCGGTTTACTTTTTTTTTCTTTCTCCGTTTTGTTAGATCGTAGTTCGAACCCTAATCGAGTCAAACAAATGACTTAAAATTGATACTTGCCTCTTCCGAACAAGGTGATTGGCATTACAGTACAACCTCATTAAACCAAGCTCGGTTAAACCAAACGATCGGTTAATCCAAACTTTGTTCGGCTAGCCGGCAAAATACTAACATATATCATATAAAAAAGTTGGTTAAACCAAAGTTGGTTAATTCAAACTATCGGTTAATCCAAACAGAATTGTGGGCCCCAGGCCACTTCTGGTATGGTTAAAACAAACTTTCATGTGGTTAAAAGCTCATCTGAAACTTTTTTTTATATGATAACAAGTTTGGATTAACCGATCATTTGGTTTAACTGAGCTTTGTTTAACTGGGTTATACTGTATATACATAAACAATAATCAAAGTGTCCACACACATTGTACATTGCATTCATAATGCACCTGCGATTTTGACAAAGCCAAGTCAAAGTTGGCCCAAAGCTCGGTTAAACCAATGATCGGTTAATCCAAACAAATTTCTAGGGTCCCTTCAAATTTGGTTTAAAGGGGTTATACTGTATTAGGATAGAGCAAGGACTGGTTAGCTCGGTGTCAGGATAAAGTGATTGAATGGGATATCGGTAATGGTGCCAGTTGCCTGATTTTCCAGTGGGGCAGCACCATAAAGTCACCCTGAGTGCACACTGTCACAACTTGATACCTGATACCCGTCGTGATATGACCTTCGATCTTGCCAGGACGTAAAACTCCAACAACCAACCAACTATAAGTCCTATTCCTTGCAAATCTAGTCTGTCGCTTTTACCTTTTTTTCTTACATTATTTAATACCTGGTTGCAGATTCAGTGGCGGACGAAAGCATGCGGTCCTGCTTAGCCATTGCAAGTATCATGCAGGCTGCCACTCAGGCAGCCCGGTAGTCATAGCATCAGATTGCTGAGGATACATTGGATACAAAATTCCATATGTCAGCATCAATAGGAAATAACAATATACTTTGCTCAATAATATGGGTATAACGAGTTACACATCACATTAAAGTTGCATAGGCTGATGGTTTTGAATTTCTGTATTTTTTCTGAGATAAATCTATATTTAGATCGATTACTAGTATCTACTTTACATTAGTTCATAGTTACTTTTGTTTTAAATGGTAAACTTTTGAGATATTTTGAGTGCAAACATGGAAAATTAGTTTTGGCAAGCTTGCCAAAACTCTGACACCATAGACTTCTGCAGTAACATGTTCTGTTAATTTGACTCAGTATTGCCTTCTACACAGAAACAAATGCTTAATAAGTGCAGCAGTGTCTAAGTTAGATATGTAAAATCAAATCTCGATAATTGGTTTGGTTTTGAAAATATGATATGTCATCGGACTATGCAGCTTTAATATTGGATATATCTTAATACATTATTCCTATTTTAGAAAGATTAACATGGAGAACCAACCTGCGATTGCATTGGGTTTCAGTGACCACTGGGACATATTCCCCTCGAATGTCTAAATTTCACAACTTTTGTTAAAACTATTTTAATGTAAATAGCATGGGAGAGCTCTTTATCAGTGTAAAGCAGAAATAAATATTAGAGTTCCGAAAAATCCCACTGCCCTCTGTAATTGTGGCCATCGTTGTGTAAGTTAGAATTCATTGTCAATTGACATAAGCATAACCAATTCAAAACTGCATGAGAGATGGTTTTTGTGATCATTTGACCTGGAACTGACCATTTTGGAATTTTGTGTAAATTTCCATGTAGTCATGTTCATGTGATTGAAACCAGACGGGATGGCTGAATGAGTTAGAGCGTGTTGGTAGACCATGGGATCATGGGTTCGAACCTTGGTCGAATCAAACCAATGACTTAAATATTGATACCTGTCTTAGGGACTTGGCCTTATTAGGATAGGGCACGGACTGGTTGGCTCAGTGTCATGATAATGTGACTGAGTGGGATATCAGGTCATGGTGCTGGTGGCCTGGTCTCCCAGTGGGGAAGCACTATAAATTCGCCATGAGTGGGCACTATCACAAGTCGGTACCCATCCTGATATGACCTTAGATGTTGTTGCTAGGATGTAAAACAACAACAAACAAACAAAACACATAACGTGATTGGTATGACTGAAAATTTAGAAACACACTTGCTTTTCACCTTCAATAAGACCCTTGCTGATGACTCAGCATTAAACCATCAGCACTCAATCAATCAATCAAGGAAAAATAACTGGGTTGCATTATTATTTACAATTTGAGTACCAAGGACATACATTGCAGTGAACGACCTCTTTAATGCCCTGCTCTATAAGTTCTACCCGTTGTGTCCATACATGATTCAGATATATTGAATATAGAAAGCGTATTGAACTGTCTAATCATTACCTGCCATGTAGCCATCTAACTTGGGTTTGCAGGTATTGCAATACCTCAGGCGGTTTGACACCCCTGCCATGCAGAGTTGTAAACCACTGCCTTGTGGTACAGGTTCTTGTCAGAACCGAAGGCTAAGGGAGCAAACCCTGAACAGAAAACCATGTCATTGTGGCCTCATCAAGGGCAGTTGATGTATAGAACTTCCAACATCTCCCGACCAGCCACTGCAGGGACAAATAGTTTTGCACCTGTCTGGACATGTTCTTGCCGGTGTGAAACCTCTATTTGCTCCCCGAGAGAGAGTGCCGCTGGTAACTTGCAAAAGCCAGCAGCATTTCAACACTTTTGCAGGCAGCTTTAATGAAATGTACAAGTAATGAAAGCAGTCTTTGTCGCATCGCGGCTGACAGCATGATGATGATGATGATGAGCCATCTAACACTAAAGATGAGATCAGTTATGGCTAAATGACACTACTAAAGTAATAACCACAGTTTGGCCACATAAACTCTCAGCCATGTTTGAGCCCTAAATACCTCCAAGAGAAAAAAGCTTGTTTAAAATTGCATAGTCCGATGATTTTGAGTTTCTGTAATTTTCTGAGATAAATATAGTAAGTTAATCATTATATCTTATGAAATAGCTTTTATTTCTATACCGACCCCTCCACAGATCGACCACTCCCCTCTATCGACCGCTTTATTTGGGTCCCAACAACACCATTGTAAGGATATTCTAACTCTCTAAACCGACCACCTCCCTAAATGGACCAGTCGATTTAGAAAGGTTTTGAAGCTATTTGAATATTAACTCCAAAACTTACCTAGTAAAAATATGGCACTTAATATTCCATCAGTGTTAAGTTTGTTAAGCGTATCTGTTTTATTGACACTCAATATACGAGGCGTCTTTTCTTATTTGCATTATGTATTGGTAGAAGACTTGGGCAGGTAATTGGTATTAAACATAGACCAGCCTGTGGAGTAACCCTGTTATGACTCACATGTGTTCATAACTGGATAGTATCAAGGGCAGAACAGGATGCCCTCGTTGGGCGTAGAGTCCATTTCTCTAGTAGTGTTGTAGAGTCTCCACTTGAGCAGCTCATTCAGAGAAACTCAAGTGCAAAGAGACCCGCTAACAGAACTGAGAGAATAACGCACACGACAGATAAGATATTAAAGTTGGTTGCATAATTCGATACAAGCGTCACATTTTTTAAACGAAAACAATTACCTAGATGTGATCCTATATATTTATATATATATATATAAATATATATATATAATATATATATATATATATATATATATATCATTTATTAAGCATGTGTTGCCACATAGATGGGAACACTGAGTCAATTTAATAGAATATGTTACTGCTGAACCCTATGGTGTCAGAGTTTTGGCATGCTTGCCACAATTAATTTTGAATGTTTGCACTTCAAATATCTCCAAAGTTAGTCCTTTAAAATGAAGGTTACTTCCAATTAAAGTAGAGTAGACTATGACAATCAATTTAATATATTTATCTCAGAAAATGGACAGGAACTCAAAAACATCGCACTATGCAACTTTAACTGATACAGTAGAACTGAGAGATCAACTGACAGAACACAACACAGAAATCAACTCACAGAACACAATTCAGTTATCACCTCACAGAACACAACACAAAAGTCAACTCACAGAACACAATTCAGTCATCAACTCACAGAACACAACACAGAAGTCAACTCACAGAACACAATTCAGTCATCAACTCACAGAACACAACACAGAAATCAACTCACAGAACACAATTCAGTTATCACCTCACAGAACACAACACAAAAGTCAACTCACAGAACACAATTAGGTAATCAACTCACAGAGCACAATGCAAAAGTCAACTCACAGAACACAATTCAGTAATCAACTCACAGAACACAACACAAAAGTCAACTCACAGAACACAATTAGGTAATCAACTCACAGAACACAATGCAAAAGTCAACTCACAGAACACAATTCAGTAATCAACTCACAGAACACAACACAAAAGTCAACTCACAGAACACAATTAGGTAATCAACTCACAGAACACAACACAAAAGTCAACTCACAGAACACAATTAGGTAATCAACTCACAGAACACAATGCAAAAGTCAACTCACAGAACACAATTCAGTAATCAACTCACAGAACACAACACAAAAGTCAACTCACAGAACACAATTCAGTAATCAACTCACAGAACACAACACAAAAGTCAACTCACAGAACACAAGCAAGAGATTAGATCACAGGGATCAACTCAGAAATCAATTCAGAGAACAAAGCTCAGAGATCAATCAGCACACAGAACTCAACAAAGATGTCAACTTACATAACAGATCTCAGAGATCAACTACGAGAATACAACTCAGAGATCAACTCACACAAAGCAACTCACACAAGCGAGTTGTTTCCAGAGACATTCATTGGTCTCCTAGAACATAACTTGCTGAGAGTATTTCAAATAGAGCAGCTCAGAGAGAAATTCTTGGAAAACTGTCGGAAAGAGAAGCTCTCAGAATAGAATTCACACAATTCATTTAGCAAAGAGCAGCTCACAAAAAGTTGGCAGTAGAGAGCAGTTATTGGATCTTAGTTGTTCACAGAGGTTACCTCACAAAGAGAGTACCTCCCAGAGAGAGTACAACACAGAGAAAGTATCTGGTAGGTCACTTATCACAAGGCAACTATGGTAGAAATATAACTCCCCACAATGTAGCCTGCAGAGAATTTCGCGTAGGTGGGTATCATGCACAGAGCAACTCCCATCCCACAGAGAGAGATCAAGTGAGCGAGGGTGGGCGACAATAAGAGAGAGTGAGTGAGCGAGAGTATGCAACAGAGAGCGAGAGTGTGAGAGTGAGCAAGCGAGAGCGAGAATGTGAGAGAGCGAGAGTGTGAAAGAGAGTGAGCGAGAGTGTGAGAGAGTGTGGGAGAGTGAAAGTGACAGTGAGCGAGAGGTCAACAGAGAGCGAGACTGAACGATAAGAACGAGAGTGAGTGACAGAGGGCGAGAGCCCAAGAGAAAGAGAGAGCGAAAGAGAGTGAAAGAGCGAGAGAGAGTGAGAGAGCGTAAGTTGCACAAAAAGCAAGTCACATCCAACAACAGCCAACGACTGGTGCATTAATTACAACCCAATTGAGCCACGTTCACAGACGGTGAGTAGCCCGCGTGGAGACGGGCTGCAAATTGGGATTAACTCACAAATGCTCAGTGAGTAGCTCGACGAATTGAGTTGGTGGAGAAGGAGTGCACTCCGTCTCCCTAATTATTCTTATTAATGAGCAGCTTCAACTGCTCAGATGTGGGGAGAGACTCTCTCCCCCCCTCCCCTCCCCCCACCCACCCCCCATCTCCATAGAATTCATGGGAAGCATACCTTCCCAGCATACCTTTCACCTGATCCCCCCCCCCCCTCCCCACCACCACCACACACTCCCCTCCCCTCCTCAGCTTCCGCCTCTTCCACACGCTGCCACTCTCACACACGCCTCCCCCCTCACATCCCTGCCCCACTCCGCCTCTCCCATTCCCCCCTCTCCCTCATCCCCTCATCTTCCACTCCTTCGCCTCCGCGTCCCCTCCCCCCACCCCTCATCTCTCATTCCCACTTCACCCCCCCCTCCCCCCATCCCCCCACACTCATACAGCCACAGATCAGAAATGCCGAGAGTGGGTTTGGCATGTGAGAGACGTGACTCACAAACACCCTCCCCCTCACCACCCAGCAATCCCTACTGACACACTCCCCCCTCCCCCCCCCCCCCCCCCCCCCCCACACCACACACCATTACACACTGACACGACCGCTGGGGAATCCGTCCGTCCATGGCACTCGGCGACAAATCAAAGATGTGCCTTTAAGCACATTCCTCGGGCATTAACGAACACACGCGCACATGCGCACTCACAGTCACAGACATTCAAAGAATAGGGAGGGGGATGTGTGGGTGGGGGCGGGTGGGGGTGGGGAACACGCTTGGTGGGAAAATCGCAGCGAATGTCGTCTGCGTCAGATTTAGTGTAGATTCCACCGACAAGAGACGCCAGCGGCAAGACGGACAAGTGGGAGGGTGTGTGGGGGGTAGGGAGGGGGGGGGATAGAGGGGGGGTAGGGAGGGGGGGGTTGTTTGTGGGTGTAGATGTGGGGTGTTTGATGTAGAAGTTGAATTGGTTTTGGAGTGGATGAGGCACAATTATGGTATCGTTTGTTTGGCTTTTTCATCTGTGAACAGGGAGGGGTTAACTCGGGTTGAGCTTTCATTAGGATAATTAATAAGGACGAGTCTTAATGGGTCGGCTCCCCGGGGTGTGTACGTGTGTGTGTGGGTGTGTGTGGGTGTTTGGGTGTCAGCACGTGTTGGAGTGGCGCATGCGCGTCAGATTCTAGACTGTCGACAAGCACGACCATCTTTGGGGACAAATCTGTACCGATGTGGTGCAATTGGCGTAAGAGCTGGGGTGGGGTGGGGAGGGTGGGGTGATGGTTCATTCTAGCCTTATCTATTCATTATCCTTCCACAAGTAGTCATAGCAACAGAAGATTTTCATAGCGTCTTCATACTTACGAAAACACCCAGAAGTCCACGCGTAAGCGCATCCGCATGCGCATGCGCACCCCGGCGTGACAACTCTATGGCGTGCCAGTAAAAGAATACAGTACAACCCCGTTAAACCGAGCTCGGTTAAACCAAACGATCGGTTAATCCAAACTTTTTTCGGCGGCCCGGCAAAATACTACCATTTGTCATATAAAAAGGTTGGTTACACCAAATTCGGTTAATCCAAAGTATCGGTTAATCCAAAGTAGAATTGTCGGCCCCAGGCCACTTCCGGTACAGTTAAACCAAACTTTCATTTGGTTTTAAGGTCATCTGAGACTTTTATATGGTAAATGGTAATATTTTGCCAGGTCGCCAAACAAAGTTTTGATTAACTGATCGTTTGATTTAACCGAGGTTGGTTTAATGGGGTTAAACAGTATATACATAAAAAAACAATGATCATTGTGTCCACATACATTGTACATTCATAATGCACCCCCGTTTTTGCCAAAGCCAAGTCAAAGTCAAAGCTCGGTTAAACCAATGATCGGTTAATCCAAACAAGTTTCTAGGGTCCCTTCAAAGTTGGTTTAATGGGGTTATACTGTAGTAAGAGTATGACGAGCTGGCAACATCTAAGGTAGAGAGGGAAGGAGGGACGAAGGGGTAGGGAAAGATGGTTCGTTGTTGGAGCTTTACATCCTGGCAACATCTAAGGTCATATCAGGATGGGTGACTGTAACAGTGCACACTCATGGCGACTTTATAGTGCTGCCCCATTGGGAGATCAGGCCACAAGCACCATGACCCGATATCCCACTCATTTACATTATCCTGACCCTGAACCAACCAGTCCTTGCCTTATCCTAATAATGCTGAGCGCTTGGCTAGGAAGTTACAAGTTTTTTTTGGTGTTTTTTTGGTACATTAGTTGTTTAAGCAGGGGAAATTTCAGTCGCATAAGACTGGTATTCCTCATTCCACTGATCCTTGCCCTATCCTAGTAATGCCGAGCATCTGGCTAGGAAGCGACAAGTATCAATTTTTAAGTCATTGGTTTGACTCGGACCAGGATTCGAACCCACGATCTACCAACATGAGAGATGGACGCTGTAACTCATTCGACCATCCCGTCTGGTTAAGTATCGATTTTTAAATCATTGGTTTGACTCGAACAGGGTTCGAACCCGTAGATTCGAATCCCACGATCTACCAAAACGGGAGACGGAGGTATAGTAACTGGTGAGGGGGCAGATAATTGTACATAATGTGTAGAGGGATTCTCTAACAGGATGTATAAATGTGGATCATATTAAGGCCCTGTCACATTACGATGTTTCCTCCGGCGTGCCGCCAACGCGCAAAATATTATCAACGCGTTGAGAAACGTCCAACTTTTCGGCATTTCGGGTGCTAGTTTGACGGACCGCAGCGTGTTAGTAGCGTGCTAATAGCATGTTATTAGCGTGCCGTCAACGGGTCTCGACGTGGCGGCTGGGAAAAACCCAAACAAAGGGTCAAAACGCGCCAGCAACACGCCAAGAAGCACCAGCAACACGTCCACACCCGCCATCAACACGTCCACATGCACCAGCAACACGTCCACACCCGCCATCAACATGTCCACACGTGCCAACAACACGTCAACACGCGCCAGCAACATGTCCACACCCGCCATCAACATGTCCACACGCACCACCAACACGTCCAACATGTCGCGAAACGCTGGGGCTATGCCAATAGGTCGACCACTACACATCCGTGAAACGTTACTGACGCGTTGTCAAAAAATCCCCAGCGTTGATCGACGTGGTTCGAGCGGGCCGGCAATGCGCTGGTAACGTGTGTCGACGTCATGCAAATGCACCTGTAACACGCGATCCAACACATTGGCACACGTCGGCACACGTCAAAAGTTTTGTGCAAGCACAAAACCTCGACGCGGCCCAACGCACGCCAACATGTGGGTCCAAATGTTGGTGGCACTCAAAGTGTACTGATGTGTACCGACGCGCCGCTAACACGTTCGTAACGCCCCGTTAACACGTCCCGACGCGTCCCAACGTGTCCCGACGTTTCGCCCAAAAAGGCAACACGTCGGCACGCATCGAAGCGTGTTCGTGAGAAATGTCGTAATGTGACAGGGGCTTTACATTTAAACTAGCAGCGACCTACACAGGGGCTATCACTCTGCAGATACTCTGAGTTCCGCTGGTCCCTCACTAAAGCTTGCAGCTGAGATCCAGCAGCATGCCGGCTCACAGCCACAGATTACATGGCGGAAGGTGGGGCTGGTTCCCCTACCGTCTGTGTCCTTCAATATAGAACCTGTGCTTTAAAGTCACTTTCCACCTACAACCAGCGCCCTCAGGGATGAAAGATCTACGCGATTTTCCACATATTTTAAATATTGACCGATTATTGGTTAGTTCAAATCCAATTCTTATATGACTTTAGTGTTGCTAGAACATAAAACCCAAACAAGAACGAGTTAGGTTTGGGTGATAATAAATTAATATAGCCACACCATGATCCGATATCCCACCCAGTCACATTATCCTGACATTGAGCTAACCAGTCCTTGCCCTATCCTGTTAACTGGTTAATGCCAAGTGCCAAACTAGGAAGCGACAAGTATACATTTTTAAGTCATTGGTTTGACTCGACCGGGAATTGAACTCCCGACCTGCTACACGGGAGGCCTGCGCTCTGCCGTTTCGGCCACCTCGCCAGGTGAATGGAATTGCAGTGGCGGCCGGGGGTATGTGTGTGAGGGGCAGGCCGTGTGTGTGTGTGTGCTGGGTGGAGGGGGGCTGAGATAACTGACTGAGTGACTGCTGACTAGGAAACAAATAACACATGCCTATAATTCTGGTCTGGCATAGAATGGTGCGCCCTACCGCACACCCACACACACACCCACACACACACACTCCTATATAAAATGGCAAAACACGGAAAGCACATCGCTGTCATGGCTGCCGATAACTCACAGTAGACAATGCCGGGAACGCCTGGATCTCAGTTGCTTTGTGAACTAATCTGACAGCTCCCTGACTCCGCATCCTCCGTGCACTTCCCTGCCCAACCGTAATCCCTGACCCCTGACCCCTGACCTCTGACACCCCTCTCTCTCTCTCTCTCTCTCTCCCCGGCCTCTACATCATCGCCTCCTCCTTCCTGCAGAGTCCGGGCGGCATCTTAGTGCGCAGAGTTGATTTAGGTACCCGCGCTTCGTATTCTGGCAGCTAAGCTGGATTGGTTCCTAAATGGGTGTCCATTCAATGGTTGCAGCAGCAATGTAGAGTATTTAGGCCTTATTTCAGGTGCATATATAGATATAAGGGTTGTTAAGGGAGGTATATGTATAGATAGCTGGGGTTAGTGTGAGAGGTGTGTGTAGATATGTGTTGGGACTAGTGTGAGAGGTGTGTAGATATGCAGGTGTTACTGTTACTGGGAGAGGTGCAGGTGTTAGTGTGTGGAAGAGGTGTGTACATGGACTAGGGTTAGTTAGTGTGAGAGGTGTGTCTATGATATGTAAGGATTAGTGTGTGAGGTGTGTCGATATGTTGGGGTTAGTGTCAGAGGTGTGTATGTAAAGTTAATGTGAGAGGTGTGTGGATATATATTTGGGGTTAATGTGAGATAAATAGGGTTAGTGTGAGAGATGTGTAGATTTGCAGGGTTTAGAGTGAGAGGTGTGTTGAGATATATGGGGGTTAGAGTGAGAAGTGTGTATGCATGTACAATTAGTCTGAGAGTTGCCTAGATACGTTGCGGTTAGTCTAAGAGGTGTGAGTATATATGTACAAGTTTCTGTGAGGGGTGTATAGATATGTACGGGGTTAATGTGAGATATGTAGGGTTAGTGCGAGATATGTAGATAAGCAGGTGTTACAGTGAGAGGTGTGTGTAAATATATAGGGGTTAGTATGAACAGTGTGTATACATGTAACATTAGTGTGAGAGGTGCGTAGATACCTAGCGGTTAGTTTAAGAGGTGTGAGTATATGTGTACAAGTTTCTGTGAGGGGTGCCTAGATATGTATGGGGTTAATGTGAGATATGTAAGGTTATCATCAGATATGTAGATATGCAGGGGTTACAGTGAGAGGTGTGTGTAGATATGTAGGGGTTAGTGTGAGAAATGCGTATACATGTAAAAGTTAGTGTGCGACTTACGTAGATATGTATGGGGTTATGTGAGATATGTAGTGTTAGTATGAGATATGTAGATATGCAGTGGTTACAGTTCGAGGTATGAGTAGATATGTAGGGGTTTGTGTTAAAAGTGTGTATACATGTAAAAGTTAGTGTGAGAGTTGCGTAGATATGTATGGGGTTATGTGAGATATGTAGGGTTAGTATGAGATATGTAGATATGCAGGGGTTACAGTGAGAGGTATGAGTAGATATGTAGGGGTTTGTGTTAAAAGTGTGTATACATGTAAAAGGTTGTGTGAGAGTTGCGAAAATATGTATGGGGTTAATGTGAGATATGTAGGGTTAGCATGAGATATGTAGATATGCAGGGGTTACAGTGAGAGATATGTACGTATGCAGGGGTTAGTGACAGGTGTGTACATTTGTAGAGATTAGTGAGAGATGTTAGACATGCAGTTAGTTGTGGGCCCCAAAGAAGAATACAAACGATGGAAGACAACCGTATATGGTAATTACGCTATCATGTCGCTATAGAATCCCAGTCTTTGCTCGACTTTCTTCCCATTTGAACATTTCTGAACTATTGCGTGGCATCATTTTGGATGAGTCTTCTTGAGAGGTGATGTTCCTTACACGACTCCCACATTCCAGTGACGTATTACACAGAAACCCCATTTCCCAGTGACGTTTCAGACAAGAATTCCACATCTGCTTCCTTCCCATACCTCCAGGAAATTGAATCACCGCTAACCATGCACCTGCATTAATTAACCTACCATGCGGCTTACGGTTTCTACTTATCACCAGTAATTATCACCGGTAATTATCACCGGTAATTATCACCGGTAATTATAACCGGTAATTACAACAGGTAATTAGCACCGGTAATTCTCACCTGTAATTCTCACCTGTAATTATCACCTGTAATTATCACCTGTAATTATCACCGGTAATTGTCACCGGTAATTATCACCGGTAATTCAACACACGACACGGATAATGGTTTTTGGGCTAATAAATTTATTACTCAGGCATAATAATTTTTTACAAAAGCCTTGTATACTACGCCTTTGTGAACACTTTATATTAGCCTTTCTCAATAGTACAATTGAGACTGTTAGCTTTAACTGTGTTATCTATTGCCAGGTAGTACAACCTGTGAGTTATTCTTTTTTCTGACTCATTACTTATTAGTATTGAACACCAAGGACTGCCTTCGACGATGGCAAGGTAAGGACTGGACTAGCCTTTGAATTTACTACCGGAAGTTAACTTTGTGCGTAGCGACGCGTGCTACGAACGGTATCTATGGCATTCATCATATCAGGCCCGTATCCAGTGTTTTGAATTATGCATGTTACCGGCAACATGGACAATTATCGCTGGTAATATCACTGCTAACTGACTATCACTGGTAATTATCACTTCTAATTACCAGCAGTAATTATCCCCGATAATTATCACGAATAATTATCACGAATAAATATCAGCAGTAATAATCACCGGCAATCAGCACATGTAATTACCACCGCTAATTACAACCAGTCATTAGCAGCTATACTTGTCACTGGTATCATCAGCAGTAATTACCACCAGTAATTATCAGCAGTAATTACCACCAGTAATTATCAGCAGTAATTATCAACGGTAATTATCACCGGTAATTATCACCACTAATTATCAAAAGTAATTATCACCATATTGAAAAGCCAACATTTCGTATACAGTAGTTTAGTGTTTCATAATCCGATGGTTTTGGGTTTCTGACATTTCTTTTTAGATAAATATATTAAATTGCTTGTTATCATCTACCTTACTTTAGTTTGAAGTTACTTTTATTTTGAGGGGCTAGGTTTTGAGATATTTGAAGAGCAGACATGTCAACTTAGTTTTGGCAAACATGCCAAAACTCTGACACCATAGGCTGGCTTCTGCAGAAACAGGTCCTATTAAATGTACTCAGTATTCCCTTTCTATGTGGCGACAAATGTTTAATAAGTGCACCAGTATCTAAGTCAGATATGTAGAATCAATTTTAGATAATTGTTTTGGTTTTGAAAATTTGATGCTTTGTCAGACTATGCAGTTTTAAACCATGCAGTATAATCTTTCGAACCCTTTCTCTATTTCCATACACCATGCCATACCTCTCATCTCTTACCAGCATCAGAAGGTTTTGTGTGAAGAACTGTCACCATTTTATTTTTTTCCCCCACAAGTGTTTATTTAACTGAACAAGTATAGTGTCAGCGCCAGAGCACTGGTCTTCCAGCCGTTTTGCATGCACTCTGGAATTTTACACATGGTTTGGTAGAGTATCCTGTGCTGTTTCTGTGCAACACAGGACACTTTGTGCAATGGGTGTGCGTGACTCATGCTGCATTATTTGCAGCATCAGTCACAAACATGTGATATATATGAGACTGTCTCAAAAGGTGCTAAGCAATATGGGACAAAACTTTGTCCATTGTAACAATCAACATACTATCTGCTTATGCATTTGCCCAGGATAAACTGATTTATTTTTTACATGGTGTTTCATAATCCCAATAGAATACATATTGATTTGAAGCAAATGTCCTTTTGTTTTCAGTGTAACCGTTTCTGTGTTGTTTGTGTCAATGGTTACAATGAACAAAAAAAAGAAGAGTTATCACCTTTTGAGACAGGCTCATATATATATATGTAATAGTCCAGACATGGGTTCCACTACCATACGGTGGCGGCAAGGACTGCTCCGTCACCATCACAGTTTACAGCATTAGGTGGTGGTACGGTCGCCGCCGGGCACCACCACGACAGGGCTACCACCTACTGCATGCGGCTGGCGTAACCTCCCCCGAGGAAGTTGATGTGGGACCCGGCAGGGCAGAGGCGGGTCACTTGATCATGGATGTCACAGTGAGCAGAGATTAAAGACATAAGAAGCAAACATACTTGTTATCCTGCTTGCTTGGGGGGTCTACAGTGTGAGGGTCAAGTTCCGGGTGGCCAACAAAGGGGCTCCTTCACATATATATATGTATATATATGTTGTCCGGTAATGGCAGGGTTATAAAGAAGCGATGGTGGTGGTTATGTCCGAACAACCAATGCGTCGTCACTAGCAAATGTTCTGATGAATAAAATACCTCCAGCTAAACCAAAGAAATCAAAACAAAACAAAATCAAAGAAAATCAATTGGTCTCATTGGACACAGGTCACCGATATAGCAGTGATGGTTCACATATGAACACAGATCTTTTACCAACATCAGAAGGTTTTATGTGAAGAACTGTAACCATTTATGTCTGGAAGACCAGTATGTCGACAGTGACAAATCTTCTGGTGAATAAAAAATACCCCCATCCCCGCTAAAAAAATATTTAAAAGAAATTGTAATCCAAGAAATTTAATCCGTTTCCTTGGACACAGAACACCCAGATAGCAGTGATTTTTCAGATAGGGACACTCAGAACTCTGTGACGTTTTACACAGGGATGGCATTGACGCTGTCCGCACCCCACGTGACGTGTAGCCTTGTCACGTGACTTGTAACCCCGTTACCGCCTGCGTCTGACGGATCGCACAATCCTCACAACGAGACGCTCCCTAACCCACACTCACACCCACACCCACATCCACACCCACCCACACCCACACCCATACCCACATCCACCCAGCCTCCATTAAAAACACCTTAATGGTTCACCGACCGGGCCCTTCTAGGTATTATTATTACTGACCCTAAGTAAAACCAGCATCAAGGTGCAACTTTCACCAGCTCTAAATATTATTATTAAGTATTAAAGCTCTTAACTTAATAAACCAAAATAACTTAGGAGTAAAATACAATAAATGGTTAGTCAGCAATGCCCACTTTCTTTTTGGTGAGTAGGTGTAGTTTTGAATTAGTAGACCGACGCGATGGAGAAATCATGTCCCGTCTTTGCTCGCGCATCGCCCGCCGGAAGTCCAATCAAGCGGAAGCGGAAGTCAATCAGGCGTGTGGACTGCGGTGGCGGTAATTGAGGTGGGGAGAGGTAGGGGGATGTGGGGGTGGATGGGAGGAGGGGGAGGGGGTGTCTGTGGATGTCTGGACGCTGTCCTTGTTGATTTTATTAATTTGTCCAATTAGATGGCGGGTGACGGCTCGTGTGGTGTGTGGAGTGTGTGGTGTGGGGTGTGTGGTGTGGGGTGTGTGTGTGTGGTGGGTGTGTGGGGGGGCCTATGCGCAGTGATCTCCACCCAAGTTGACGGTTTAATGACGTCATTCTCTTGTCAACCCCGCCATAGACTTGAATGGTGTGGCATAAGAAATCTCTCTAGACGAATGTGGGTTAGTGCGACTACTTGATGGTTGCTGTCCGCATTGAATCTAAATGTAATATACATCAATAGGACCATTTATACAATTAATTTGCATTGAGTTGGTTGTGGATATAGTCAATTGTTTCTGCGTTGTTTGCTTTAAACTACTGTATACATTAGTTTGCTTTGACTTGGTTGTGGATATATTGCATGGTGTGTGCGTTGTTTGCTTTAAACTACTGTATAAATTAGTTTGCTTTGACTTGGTTGTGGATATATTGCATGGTTTCTGCATTGTTTGCTTTAAACTACTGCATAAATTAGTTTGCTTTGACTTGGTTGTGGATATATTGCATGGTTTCTGTGTTGTTTACTTTAAACTACTGCATAAATTAGTTTGCTTTGACTTGGTTGTGGATATATTGCATGGTTTCTGCATTGTTTACTTTAAACTACTGTATAAATTAGTTTGCTTTGACTTGGTTGTGGATATATTGCATGGTTTCTGCATTGTTTGCTTTAAACTACTGTATAAATTAGTTTGCTTTGACTTGGTTGTGGATATATTGCATGGTTTCTGTGTTGTTTACTTTAAACTACTGTATAAATTAGTTTGCTTTGACTTGGTTGTGGATATATTGCATGGTTTCTGCATTGTTTGCTTTAAACTACTGTATAAATTAGTTTGCTTTGACTTGGTTGTGGATATATTGCATGGTTTCTGCATTGTTTGCTTTAAACTACTGCATAAATTAGTTTGCTTTGACTTGGTTGTGGATATATTGCATGGTTTCTGCATTGTTTGCTTTAAACTACTGCATAAATTAGTTTGCTTTGACTTGGTTGTGGATATATTGCATGGTTTCTGCATTGTTTGCTTTAAACTACTGTATAAATTAGTTTGCTTTGACTTGGTTGTGGATATATTGCATGGTTTCTGCATTGTTTGCTTTAAACTACTGTATAAATTAGTTTGCTTTGGTTGTGGATATATTGCATGGTTTCTGCATTGTTTGGTTTAAACTACTGTATAAATTAGTTTGCTTTGACTTGGTTGTGGATATATTGCATGGTTTCTGCATTGTTTGCTTTAAACTACTGTATAAATTAGTTTGCTTTGACTTGGTTGTGGATATATTGCATGGTTTCTGCATTGTTTGCTTTAAACTACTGCATAAATTAGTTTGCTTTGACTTGGTTGTGGATATATTGCATGGTTTCTGCATTGTTTACTTTAAACTACTGCATAAATTAGTTTGCTTTGACTTGGTTGTGGATATATTGCATGGTTTCTGCATTGTTTGCTTTAAACTACTGCATAAATTAGTTTGCTTTGACTTGGTTGTGGATATATTGCATGGTTTCTGTGTTGTTTACTTTAAACTACTGCATAAATTAGTTTGCTTTCACTTGGTTGTGGATATATTGCATGGTTTCTGCATTGTTTGCTTTAAACTACTGTATAAATTAGTTTGCTTTGACTTGGTTGTGGATATATTGCATGGTTTCTGCATTGTTTACTTTAAACTACTGTATAAATTAGTTTGCTTTCACTTGGTTGTGGATATATTGCATGGTTTCTGTGTTGTTTACTTTAAACTACTGTATACATTTGTCTGCTTTGACTTGGTTGTGTATAATGAATACATGCTTTATTGGCATAATAATTATCGCTTGGCAATACAGTGAACGCAGATAATTCTTGGAAGCTATTTTTACACTAGATAAAAATTTAAGTTTTTGAAATACTAATGGCGGGTAGTATCCTGAATATCAATACTTTTTGGAAACATTTATGTGATATAATGAATGACAACGTTATTTTTAACATCAGTATATTGTGGTAGTATAGTAAATATAGATCATTATTGGAATTGCTATATATAGTAAATAAAACCTTCATTTGAATCAGCTCTATAATGTAGTACAGTAAAGATATGGCATTATTGGACTTGTTATATATATATATATATATGCTGTATAAGCCATTATACGAGTATAATAAGCCGGAAGATTCATCTACTCCGCAGCCACTAAGTCATCGGCTGGTCACCTACTCATTAGGTCATCTACTAGTTCCTCATGACCTGAGCATGTGGCACCACCTGCTCGCCCACACCTCAGTGGCCTTGCTTTTACTCATTGTACCCTGAAATTATATATATAATAAATAAAACATTTAATTGAAACATCATGGTAATGTTTTGCATAATACATAAAAGCTGTCATTGTAACATGCTTATGACATGATAGATAGCACAGTGCATGCAGTAGTACCAATGGGGTTGGTACCTACTTCCTGTCTGAGGTTTCTCCGTTGTCTCCCCTTCTCACTTCGATATCGATGACAGCGACATTGTTGATTTACCACTTATAACACGGTACCTCGTAGTCCATACACTGTCCAGCACGTAGAAGACGGTCTGCATATCTCATATCCCTTCCTGTAGGTAATGAGTCCTCCGTCTCCCCGGTCTCACTCTCCCTCTCCTCCCATATTATTCACCCTATTGCTCCTTCCATAACCTCTCCCCACCACCCTCTCACCCCTCCCTCACCACCCTCTCACCCTCCCTCTCCTCCCATCAATACTCTACTGTTTCCCCCTTCCACAACCCCCCCTCCCTCCCCACCCTCTCACTCCTCCCTCTCACCCCCCATCAAGACTCCGCTCTTCCCCTTCTACAACCCATCCCTCCCCACCCTCTCATCCCACCCTCTCCCCCCATCAATACTCCACTGTTTCACCCTTCCACAACTCCCCCCCCCCCCCAACCCTCCCTCTCCCCCCCCCCCCCCCCATCAATACTCACTGTTTCACCCTTCCACAACCACCCTCCCTCCCCACCCTCTCACTCGTCCCTCTCCCCCCATCAATACTCCACTCTTCCCCCTTTCACATCCTCCCTCCCCATCCTCTCACTCTCCTTCCCCTCCCATTAACTCCACTATTTTCCCCTTCCACAACCGCTCCCCCACTTCTCACCCCCCCCACGCCCCCCCCCCCTCCCCCCCAAGAGGATGCTTGGAAATGTGGGAATACTCAGTACTTCAAATCCCTCCGGGAATGACTTGCCGGAGAGTGTCATACCAGCAGAGACGGTGAACTGTTTCAAGTCCCGACTGGATACATACTGGTTAAGCATTACATACATCTTGGTGCCAGTGACAGTTGCTACAATCCACCACATCTGAAGAACTTTCGTGATTTCTATTAATTAAGAGTGGCTAACAGGTCCATTGCGTATTATAGCTGTATCCTATTTATTGATTAATTGAGTCTTCCACTCGCAGGTGTATGTGCGGTGCGTGTGTGTGCGCGTGCCTGCATGTGTGAGTGCTTCTGTGATGTGGTGTTCAGCCAGTTGTCCTGTTGAAGCATGATGTACTGGCTGTGGTTCAATTGTGAGTTTTTTTGGGTTTACCTTTGTATGTGAGTTTGGGTGGAAGGTGGTTTGTGAACTCCTGACCTTGGAGTTCTTTTGTGGTGGTTTGGAATCACTTATACCGTTCAATTATATTATGAGGTAGTGGCTGGTTGGATTATCGGGTTTTGGGTAGCCTTAGTCAAAGACAGCTCACTCCCTATCTCTCCCATGGTAATATCAATTTTGCAGTGGCACCTTGTGGTGGGTTTGATCAGCCCGGCTGCTGGTTGGTGTTTCACATGTAAAGGCATACAATTAATTATCTTATACATGATATAGGTAAGTATGAATACGCATCAATAGGAAATTGCTATGAACAAATACCCATCATCATCAGCATCATCATCCTCATCGCCATCATCACACATCTTTCACATTCATATGTACATTTAAACATATAATATAGCAACTGTTTAACCAAGAGAACAGCCAGTGCACTGAGTGGTGGGTTTGCTCATTTTGATTACACAGTACAGGCTGAGTGAGCCGTCTTAGTATTATAGGGTCTTTGCCTTAGTAGGGGCGTGTGTATGGAAGCTGCTTTCTGAGCTAGTGACTTGGAGCTGTTTTGTGATACTTGGTATTCCGGGAGGGGGTGAGGAGAAGGTTTCCGTGAAAGGCTGTCGTGTACTTTGCAATGTTGTTTCAGGTTGCTTTGCCAGGTTCTGGCAGGGTGGATTTGTCAAGGTGTGATCAGGATTGAGTTATGGAATAGTACTTGGGGATTGGTTTATAAGTGAATGGCTTTGATTGGTTTATCAAGGGAATAAATGAACAGAGGAATAGACCTTTTCCGCAGACCATGTACGTTGCTACGACCCACAATACTAGTTGTTTGCACTATCATTCTGAGGGTGGGTTGCTGGTGGAAATCTTCAATGAGATTGTTTTTCTATGCAAAGAGGATGCTGCTCAATGAGCTGCTATCGAAAATGTTAATTCTTAAGCTGAGATTCCATATACACGGTATGCGGTATGCGAATGTGAATGCAGGAAAAATGGAAAAGCATGTAAATAAATATACATGGGTGCTTCCATATGTCCGAATGCAAATGCAAATGCAAATGCAAATCAAATGCAAATGCGGCAAATGGATCGACCCATGGACCGATCAGTGCAAATGCAAATGCAAATGCAAATGCTGCTGCGTTTGCCATAGAAAACAATAGTAACTTTGACTTTCCTTCACAAATTTGGAGCAAAAAACTAAAAAAATGGGATGGGTAGCTTTTTTTTTGTTGGTTTGTTTAGCAACCCCCCAACACAAAAAGAAGAGATCAACTATTGGAGGTCGGCATGGGTATCTATGCCGCATACTGCATTCGCATTCGCATGCCACATACTGCGTATATGGAATCTTAGCTTTACCCCTACACTACGAGAGTGAGTTGGCGGTGGAAATCCTTTATGTGAGGTTGTGTTTTCTATAGAGCATGCTGCAGAGTCAGCCTTTACTCACAATATTAATTATTGCCAGTAGTTTAAAGGCTCTGTCAGATATCACCGTATTGGGGAAATGGAAAGAAACCAAACAAAGTCTGTTGATATCTGGCAAAGTCTGGTTTGTGTCCGTTGCATATCCGTTGCATATCCGTTGATATCCGGCCTGATACGTTACAAGTTTTGAACATGCACAAAACGTGGAATGGATGCCGCCAGATTGACGTCTACGGCTCTTGTCCGGTTTGAGTTTGTTTTGTCCGTTGGCTATCCATTCATGTATGTTTCATGTCTCTTTCATGTCAGTTTGTCCGGTGGCCTTTGACCCGATATCGCAACATTTTGACACATTTTAATACATTTTTATACTTATCTCGCCCGAACACCATCGGACTAGACAATTCTGTCCGTTTCTCAATCCGGCATAGTGTGACAGGCACTTTAGAGATGAGTTAGTCTTGGACATTCTCTGTAAGACCATTTTCACAGGGCATGCTGCACAGTGAGCTGTTTGTCACCTACAAGTTACAACATTACTTCTTGCCACTGCACCAGTGCTGGTTGGTGGTGGAAATTATCTATAAGACCGTTTCAGCAGAGCTTGCAGACCACAGAGCTGCTACATAAACATTACTTCTTGCCACTTGCCATTAGAGGGCGAGTTTGTAATTGAAATTATCTATTGCTTAGATTTCTGCAGCATCGGTTGGCAATATTTATATATTTTTTTCTTTTTGCTGACATTCCAAATTTTGGGATTAGCATAATGCCTGGTACACACCTCCCGTATATGATTCACGTGCTAAAACTGACTGTGTTTCAGAACCCGACTCGTCCCATTTCACGACGGAAAACCAGCCGATTCATTTTTAAAATGTCTTGCGATTCGAGTTTTAAGCCCTAAAACTGAGTTTTAAGTCGCAAATCGCAAGGCTCTGGTGTGCTAGGGGGTCGCACACCTAATGACTAAAACTCAAACTTAGTCGCGAAACGAGCAGTTTTAGGTCGTATACGGGAGGTGTGTACTGGGCATTACATTATGGTGCTCCATTCAAAACCACTGGACGCAGTGGCCTAATCGATAGAGCGCAGGTTTCCCGTGCGGGAGATCAGGAGTTCGATTCCCGGTCGAATTAAACCAATGACTTACAAAATTGATACTTGTCACTTCCTGTCTTGGCGCTGGGCATTGATGGGATAGGGCAAACGATTGGTTAGGTCAGGGTCAGGATAATGTGGCTGAGTGGGGATATTAGGTCATGGTGCATGCAGCCTGGCCTCCCAGTGGGGGGCAGCACTATAAAGTTGCCATGAGTGCGCACTGTTAGAAGTCGGTACCCGTCCTGATAGAACCTTAGATGTTGCCAGGACGTAAATCTCCAACAACCGACAGCCAATTAGTCCAAACCAACCACAATGTACCCCTGCATGTCATCCCTTGGTAGTCACCTCCACACACACACACACACACACCACACACACCACACACACACCACACACCATACACCGCACACACCACACACACACCACACACACCACATATACCACACATACCACACACACCACACACCATGCACACCATGCGCAAACCAGACACACCATACACACCATGCACACACCACACACCACGCACACACCACACACCACGCACACACCACACACACCACAGGCACACCATAGGCACACCACAGGCACACCACCCACACCACACACACCATACACCACACACACCATCCACACCACACGCACACCACCCACACCACGCGCACACCACCCACACTCTTTCACACACACACTACACACACACATAGCACACACACACACACACACGTGCGACACCGCCTCCCCCGGGGGATCCTGTCAGTCCAACATGGCCGAGCCGCATTAGCATTAACCCACACAGGGTTCAAAGGTCAAGCGCACATGGACGGTTTGGTCCTGGATTCCGGATGGAGGGGATCCCACCTAAAATCCCCGGATCCCCGTCCCACCCCTTCACACACACACACACTCATACCCCCCCCCCCCGCCACCCACTCCCTGGGGGGCAGGAAGGATTTCATTCAGGGAACAGCTTGTGGCCTATTTTCGCCAAAATAACACCACATTATAAGTAACTCCATTCACACACAGTACTCTAACAGGCAGTGAGGGTCATTTGCAAAACAATTTGGTTAGGCATCTGTGGGTATTCTTAAATAAAATACATATATTAAAACATGAATTAAACGAAAAAGATTTTTGGCTGAAATTTATATTTGGGCTTTGTGTAGGCTCTTAACAAATTTGATAGAAAGAATTGATGAAAATAAATACTCTTTGGCTGACATCTTATTTAGGCTTTGTGGGTGTCCTCTTTTTAATTTAAAAAAAAGAAGAAAAGATTAACTATATTAGAAAAACTTCATCTACAGAAATAATTGTAGGCTGAAATTTTATTTTGGTTTTGTGGGTGTAATCCTTGTAATAACAAAAAGGATTTTTTTTTTTTTTTAACTGAATTAAAATATTTTATTTTTGGCTGAAATTGTATTTGCTTAAGCATTTTCCTTTCCTCTAGCGATTGGCTGAATCTGTAGTAGCGGCGTGAGAGGGTTGGAATGAGATGAATGTCTGGGTGGCCCCGTGGTGGGACGGCCGGGGATTAGCTAATTGGTTGCCGGCTTTAGTGGAAGTGGCAATGATGTGTGTTGTAGTCAGTAATTCAACAGACGGGATGTGGTGAGGGCTGCCTGCGACATGTGGGAAGTATGTTGGTGATTAGTGCACACCAGGTAGAACTGGAGTGTGTGTGGTCATGGGTTCGATCCCTGAGTGAGTCAAACTCTGGCACTTGGAGACTAAAATGGATGCTTGTCTGTTAGTATTACTGCACTGCATGTAGAACTGGAGGCGATGTCCAAATGTGTGCGTCTGTGGTCATGGGTTCGATCCCTGGTTGAGTCAAACTGAGGCACAACAATGGATGCTTGTCTATTAGTAATACTACACTGCATGTAGAACTGAAGTCGACGCCCAAGTGTGTGTGACTGTCTGGTCATGGGTTCGATCCCTGACTGAGTCAGACCAGGTGCGTGGCTGAATCGGTAGAGCACAAGCCTCCTGTGATCGGGATTTCGCTTCCCGGTCGAGTCAAACCAATGACTTACAAACTTTAATCTTGTCACCTCCTAGTTTGACGCTCAGCATTAATAGGATAGGGCAGGGACTGGGTTGATCCATGTCAGGATAATATGATGGAGTGGGATAATGGGTCATGGTGCTGGCAGCCTGATTTCCCAGTGGGGAAGCACTATCAAGTCCCCATGAGTGCGCACTGTCACAAATCGGTACCCGTCCTGATATGACCTTAGATGTTGCCAGGGTGTAAAACTCCAACAATCAACCAACCTGACTGAGTGGACCTAAGGCACTTAGAAACAAAAACCTGATGCTTGGCGTTACCTTATCTGGTGCCCGGCAACACTTGGAGAGGGGCTGATATTTATTTAGTTCAGGATACTGTGGAATAGCCGTGGAATGGTACCCCTATGGGTGAGCACTATAGAGTCGCTATGAGTGCGCACTGCCACAAGTCGGTACCCGCCTGTTATGACCTGATATGGGCTCAGAAGTACAACCCCACTGACTTACTCACCCCACTCACTCACTCACTCACTCACTCATTCACTCACTCACTCATTCACTCATTCACTCATTCACTCATTCACTCACTCACTCATTCACTCACCCAATCATTGAACTGAAAAGGTTTAGGTCGAGTGTTTGTTTGTTGGAGATTCACATCATGGCAACATCTAACGTCATATCAGGATGGGTACTGAGTTGTGACGGTGCGCACCTATGGCAAATTGATAGTGCTGCCCCACTGGGAGAGCAAGCCACTGGCACCATGACCCAATTTCCCACTCAGTCACATTATCCTGATATTGAACTAACCAGTCCTTACCATATCCTATTAATGCCGAGCACCAATCCAGGTAGTGACAGGTATCAATTTTCTAAGTCATCGGTTTGACTAGACTGGGTCGAAGAGGGGTGTTGGGTGTTGCCACCAACAGCCTCGGTACCATAGCGACGTGAAACAGCCGTGAGTAGTATATGGAAAGAGTGCCTTTGAGAAGGCGATCGACTGGAGGCCTTGGTAGACTCCCATTGACGGCACCTGGCGCGGTGGCCTAACTGGTAGAGCGCGGGCCTCGTGTGGGGAAGGTCGGGAGTTCGATTCCTGGTCGAGTCAAACCAATGAATTATAAAATTGATACATGTCGCTCCCTAGCCTGGCGCTCGGCATTAATAGGAAAGGGCGAGAACGGGTTAGCTGAGTGTCAGGATAATGTGACTGAGTGGGATATCAGGTCATGGTGCTGGCAGCCTGATTTCCCAGTGGGGCAGCACTATAAAGTCACCATGAGTGCGCACTGTCACAAGTCAGTACCCATCCTGATTCGACTGTAGATGTTGCCAGGATGTAAAACTCAGACAACCAACCAACCCCATGACTGCTAGGAATAGTAGGATAGATATTTCCTCTCTCGGATAGTGCCCATGGCAATCTGAATCTCCATCAGCTGCGAGTCATTAGCCACTTGACGAGTATGGATTTCCTATTGGAGCGAGGACTATCTGTCTGGGTAAGGACATGGCGGGCGGGGTGTGGCGTCAGCGACGTGGGAACAATTCGCGCCAAACGCCTGGGCTTATTGCCTGTAGTATTGCTGTTATTATCACCATCTCTATGGATATATACATATATATATATATATATCCATATATCCATATATATATCCATATATATATCCACATGTATATACATACATATATATATATATGCATATCCATGTAATTTCATATATTTAGAGATATATATATATATAAATATATCCATATAATATAGTTTCATATATTTAGATATATCTAATATATATGGATAAATATATATATATCTAATATATGAAACAATATGGATATGGTTTAAATATAAATAATATATTGTTCAGCGGTACACTGACTGCAAATAGAGCTCGTTGAAGCATTGGCGGACAGGTGGCGCCACGTACGGACATGAAGTTGTAGTAGTAGATCACTTAATATATGCTCCTCCAGCCGATGACTGAACAAGAGGAGAGGCTGAGGAGCAGATGGAATATTCCAGCCTTATTTTACTCGTATAATAGCTTATGCTACATATGTAACCACAGGGATTATGATAAAAATAGTAAATTGCAATTATGTATGCATATGCATTGCCATACATCTCCAAATAGACTATAGACATAAACGCATTGTATTGCTTTGCTACAGACCAGCTATTTACTGCTGAATTATATCATCCGTGGCGCCACCTGCAGCGTTTATTGTAGCTAATTCAAGTGCGGCGTTCCTTCACTCGGCCCTGAAAAGAATTTCAGGGCCGAGTCATAATAATAGAATTATTTCTATTAAATACGATTATGCACCTTCACATGCTTCGATATATTTCTATAGACTTAAACAGATTCATATGGATGTATATATATATATGTATGCCTGTGTAAATATACGTGTAGAGGCAGAGACTTATACATATGAGCCTGTCTCAAAAGGTGCTAGCTCTTTGTTTTTTTGTCCATAGTAACGATTCACACAAAACAGCACAGAAACGGTTACACTGAAAACACGAGGACATTTGCTTCATATCAATATGTATTCTATTGGTATTATGAAACACCATGTAAAAAACAAATCAGTTTATCCTGAGCAAATGCATAAGTAGATAGTGTGTTGATCATTACTATGGACAAAGTTTTGTCCCATATTGCTTAGCACCTTTTGAGACAGTCTCATATGTACGCTGGTGTATAGCGATCAGTTAATGCGGTGTACTGATAAGGAACAATTAAGTGCATCTCATTAAGTTGACAATAAATTAGCACTCTTAGAAAATAGCCATGCAGTTGTCACAAAATTGGATTATTGTTTTGTCTACATCGACTGGTAATAAAAATTGTCTAATAATAATAATAATGATGATGATGATGTTGGTTGTTGGAGTTTTGCCTCCTGGCAACATCTACGGTCATATGAGGACGGGTACCGACTTGTGACAGGGCACGTTCATGGTGACTTTAGGGTGCTGTCCTACCGGGAAATCAGGCCACCAACAGCATGACTTCATATCCCACTCAGTTACATTATCTTGACATTGGTCTAACCAGTCCCTGTTCTATCCTATTAATGCCGAGTGCCAGGCTAGGAAGCGACAAGTATCAATTTGCTAAGTCATTGGTTTGCCTCGACCGGGAACCAAACTCCCAATCTCCTACACGCGAAGCCCATCCTCTACCGATTCGGCCACTGTGCCCAGTGATAATAATGATTATGATGGTGGTGATGATGATGATGATAATATGAATAGTAAGCCGTGTACAAGACATGTATTGTGTGGGATAATTTGCAGATTGGCTGCGGATTGGACGGGATGGGCGATAAAGGGGGAGGTGGAGACACCCTCATCATCAGTGCTTGAGTGACATTTCAATGAACCAAATCCCTCTTTAATTACCCACCAGGCACCTCGGTATCCGGGCACCACGGCTGTCCTCACATTCCACGCTAATTTATTTTTTTGGAGATTCAGAGTCCTACAAACTACTCCATGTTATTATTGAACGTCCAGAGGGTTGGGGTTTTGTGCACAAGTACATTTTGTTGGTTAAATTCATAATTATCAGCTGTCAATTGTGTTTTCTGTAGTACACCCAATTGAATGTGCAGTGAGCATGTGTGTTGTCACGCCTGTGTATAGGGGGGTTTTGTTTCTTTGTTTGTTGTTGTTTTACGTCCTAGCAACATCTAAGGTTATATCAGGACGGTATGTGTATAGGGGTGTGTGTGTGTTGGGGGGTGCCCATCCCCTTGCCCCCCTCCCCCACGTGGATGGCATGTGAATGGATAGACCAGTGTTATTACTTTGTACCCATACACCACTATTCGGGTACTAGTAATAATAATAGTAATAATAATAGTAATAATAATAGTAATAATAATAGTAATAATAGAAATAATAATAGTAATAATAATAGTAATAATAATAGTAATAATAATAGTAATAATAATAGTAATAATAATAGTAATATTAGAAATAACAATGATGATAATAAACTCGATGGAATGGCCGAATTAAATGACACCTAGCCTCCTGTTTTTGCTAGGTCGTAGGATTCAAATCCCTGGTTTTGAATTCTGCCTGAATCAAACCAATTTGGGGGGGGGGGTAAAGTATTTATTCATCTGAATATGACATTTCTCAGCGCCGCAGCACTGGTGTTCCGGCCATCTTACTATTGGAATTGACAGTCTAAATAATCTACGTTTGGTCGGTGCTGTATTAGTCACAGCACCGATCCTGTAGAATTAAGGGAGTGGCTCCTGCTGTATAATGTACAGCACCAGTCACTGTGGTTCATGCAAAAATGGGGAGCAGCACCGAGTAGAAGATGTATACTCGGGGCAACTCAAACAATCGTTGTGGGTTACATTTTTTCTCTTATAAACAGGCTAAGTTTATAGTTGACAAATGACTTAAAAATTCATACTTGTTGCTATGTAGCCTGGCGTTTGGCATTACTAGGATAGAGCAAAGAAAAGTGGAATGAGGAAGACTAGTTGTTAGCGGTTAAAATGTCCCCTGCTTAACCAATTTATATACACACACAAATAGTAATACTGGTAATAACCGGTAGGTTTTTCACTTTCTGTGCAATTCCTATATTTTGAATCCTGGTAACGGCACCAACCGATCAATGCCTGTCTAGTGTTGGTTAGTTATTGATGTTTTACGTCCTGGCAACATTTAAAGTCATATCAGGACGGCGACTGGATAGTGTGATAAAATGTGAATTCTGCGTCCAGAACTGGAATTTGACCACTATTCCAGCCCGGGTGCCCGATTCTATCGCACCAGGCTCATCATACAAGGCAGCCTATCTAGCGACTGGTCGTAAAGCTAATATTAACACACTTCCCACCAGCGATGAAAACCTATTTCAATAGCCTGGAGCCATTTAGGAGAAAACCTCTTTAAGAGGAGTTCCTTAAAGCTGCATAGCCAGATGAACAGATCAAATTTGTAAAACCAAAATAATTATCTAAATGTAATTCTGCATATCTAACTTAGATACTGATGTGCTTATTAAACATTTGTTGCCATATAGAAGAGAACACTGAGGCTATTTAATAGAACCTGTTAATCAGGGATGAAAGATCTCCGCGATTTCCCGGGATTTTTCAATCCCGCAGTACGATTACCAATAACATATAAGCTCTACTGTTTTACGCTGCAGCACCATCAGCGTATACTAATATGTAGTACAGATGCTGCAGCACTATCAGCGTATACTACTAATACATGTTTCAAACGCGCAGCACTATCAGCGTATACCAATATATATGATACCCAAATTCCGGGAATTTTCCGCAATTCCCTGAAAATGCTAAACCTATGGGAGAATATCAGTATTTCCGCTTTTTTCCACAGAGACCACTTTCATCCCTGGTTACTGCAGAAGCCTTTGGTGCCAGAGTTTTTGGTGACTTTCCAAAATTACTTTTGCCTGTTTGCACTTCAAATATCATAAAAGTTAGCCATTTAAAATAAAAGTTATTTCAAACTAAAGTACAGTAGATAATAATGCTCAACCTAATATTTTAATCTCAGAAAATGACAGAAACTCAAGACCCTCGGACTATACAACTTTAAGGCCCCCTTCACTCGCCTGTTACGAACACACCCAGGGCCAAGTGATTGGTTGTTGGAGTTTTGCATTCTGGCAACATCTAAGGTCATATAATCATATCAGGGCGGGCACCCACTTGTGACATTGCACATTCATGGCAACTTTCTAGTGCTACCCCACTGGGAGACCAGACTGCCAGCACCATGACCCAATATCCCACTCAGTCACATTATCCTGACACTGAGCCAACCAGTCCTTGCCCGATCCTACTAATGCCAAGCGGCAGGCTAGGAAGTGACAAGTATTAAATTGATAAGTCATTAGTTTGACTCGACCGGGAACCAAACTCTAGATCTCTCGCACGCGTGGCCCGCGCTCTACCGATTAGGGCACCGCGCCCAGCTCAACCTGATTAGTTTTAATGACAAGAGGAAAGGCTTTTCACCCGTTTAATTATGCCCAGAGGTTGGGACCGAAGATGGGTTTAACTACGAGGGTCAGTCTTTTTGACCCACACCTGTGACATTTAAAGAAATTAAAAGCAAATTACCACCAGTCATCCCGTAATGCAATCTCACTAATTGTGTCACGATTCGCTGGAAATTACTGTTGCATCACCATGGTAACCTCAGAGAGAGTGAGAGATATAGAGAGATTGATGGGGAAGAGAGATAGAGACGGGAAGGGAGGCAGAGGAGAGATAGAACAATGGGACCAGATGGGGTGGCCGAATGAGTACAGCGTCCGTCTCCTGTTTTGGGAGATCGCAAGATCCGAACCCATCAGTTTGTGGGTTAGAACCCTGGTCGAGTCGAACCAATGACTTAAAAATTTATACTTGTCGCTCCCTAACCTGGTGCTTGACATTATTGGGATAGGGCAAAGGACTGGTTGCCTCAGTGTCAGGATAATGTGACTGAGTGGGATATCAGGTCATGATGCTGGTGGCCTGGTTTTCCAGTTGGGCAGCACTATAAAGTCATCATGAGTGTGCACTGTCACAAGTCGGTACCCTTCATGGTATGACCTTAGATATTGCTAGGATGTAAAACAACAACACACAAACAATAGAGCGACGGTGGGAATGAGAGATGGGAGGGGGAGGAGAGATGGAGCGACTGTGGGAGGGAGAGAGGGACAGGGGGAGGAGAGATGGAGCGACGGTGGGAGGGGCACTATACATGTATATAGTTGTTGTGAGTGCACAGTGTCACAAGTCAGTACCGGTCCTGGTATGGCCTTAGTTGTTGCCAGGATATAAAACCTCAACAAACCAACAAACAGCCAAGTCGCACCGTACTAGTATGTGAGTTCCTGACTAGGAGAGTAAGATAGACTAGCAACCTCCCATCTGCCTATGTGCGGTCATGGTCACGTGGTTAGGAGTCAGTCTATTCCAGGGAAGTAAACAGCACTGACCTAGTTTTTATTTTACAGCATTATATATGTTTTAAGTGTCATTCATTTATTCATTCTTTTTACTACAAGAATGGGAGCTGCGACTTAGTAACATATTTTGATTTAAATGAAAATAGAAAAACAATTGTTATTGTGTATCCCCGCTCAGTTCATACCCAGAAAGGAGCACTTTTATTTACTCCACACAAATTAATATAGGGTTAATATTCACCAAGGTCATGAATGCTTTGTGACCTACATTCAATGTGTCTTTCTGCTTCTCCATTAGTATTAGATGAATAACACGTTGGTCCTGTAGGTTATCAAATCTATTTATTATTTTTAGAATGATTAATTCTTCACATAAATAAGCAGTCATTGGGTTGATGTGTTTCTGTACTGAAGATAATTTCTCACGAGTCTCATATATATATATATATACTGATGCTCTTGTATTTTTCACCATCCAGCACATATATATATATATATATATGACAAGGTAAATGGCACTGTAGCTGTTATGTAAATATGTGCTTATAAAGGTGTTCCAGTGTACAGTTATCCTCGCAGGCATGAAGTCGCAGACAATTTACAATAAGTCTCATGTATGTGTACTAATCTGCACTGATCTCTCAGGCAAGGAGCCGCATATACAGGTAGGTGTGGGTAGTGTGGTGACATCAGGGAGCCTAGGTGGTGTAATGGTTAGCACACTGGCCTGGAATGCAAAGAGATGTGGGTTCAAGTCTGGCTTTAGGCACAATATTTCCAATTTTCATCACCCCCCCATGACACTGGTTGCCGTGACCATGATCCTGTAAAGCTATGTAGTGTGTAGTTGTTGAACCTACCCTGTGTATGCGTATGTAAGTGCATTGCCTGTATGTATGTAATTGTAAGCATGAAAAGACGTACAATTCCAGGGGGACGAGTGTAATAGTCTGCACTGACCTCTCAGGCAAGGAACCACATAGACAGGTAGGCGTGGGTAGTGTGGTGACATCAGGGAGCCTCAGTGGCGTAATGGTTAGCATACAGGCCCGGAATGCAAAGAGATGTGGGTTCGAATCCCGCTCTAGGCGCTATATTTCATATTTTCATCAACCCCCACGACATATGTATATATATATATATGTGCGTGTTTATATATATATATATATATGTATATATATATAAATATACATATATATATATATATATATATGTGCTCTATAATCCATTATGGGAATATAAACAAGGACACTACCGATCTTCAGTTCCCTATGTAATAGTTAGCACTTATCCTATCTAGCTGACCCTGTTATTATGACATAGACCACGGTGGCGCCACCTGTGAGCGGCCCTGTGCACTGTATGCCAGCTGCGCCTGGCCTTAACGCATTCAATTTTTAACTATATATATATATATATATATATACTGGAAGTTGGAAAACTAAAGAAGCATTAGTATATATATATATATGTTATATATTTTAATGTGCTCATGTGATTTTCAATAGAGAGGTGCTGCCTGGTTTGCTTCCAACAGTCCTCACTAGCCAGAACTGGCGCTCTCTACCATTCCTCCCACATTGACCGGGATATGGGGCGGGGGGGGCACATACCACTCCAACGGCGGCTGCCTCCCCACATACATGACCACTCGCCGCATCTGTGTGCCTCAGTAGCTCTCATCTAAACAGGCGTGTATAACCGTGTAGTAGCCTTCACTGACCTCACAGGCAAGAAGCCACATACACATGTATGCGTTGCTATGCTGATTGCATCAGGGAGCCTGGCTAGCCTAATGGTTGGGACGCTCTTTATCAGTGTCTTTATCAGTGTCTTTATCAGTGTCTTTATATAGGTGCTATATAGGGATGCTGGTTGCTGATGTTGTGTAATTCATTAGAGGCTGCCTTCACTGTCTGCAGATCTCTCAGCCCATTACCAAGGCCGGCGCTGTCAGCTCTGACCTATATCGAGCTTACCCTTCATCAGCTCTCTGTTCTCAATTCTGTAATTGAACAAATGTACTATTTTAGCCGACCCCAATTAATAGAAGGCGTTCGATGTTTGTTTGCGTCACAGCGGGTGATTTAGGAAATGAACGCAGGCATTCATCTCCCATTGCCGGGCCGTTTCCTAATACACCATTTAATTGAATTAATTTTAACGAGGCTTAACTAAGGGCGTGTTCCGGGAAGTATATAAAACTGTGATATAAATCGTGATATAAATCGTGATATAAATCGTGACAAAATGTACATCTAAGCTCTAATCCAAGCAGAATCTCTGTAATTGTATTGTCCGGCCCAAACAGTATTTATGTGCCTCTATAAATATGATCAAGGACCATTCCACTGCTTTCAATTTCACATGCTTTTTTTTTCACACACTAAAAAAAAACCCACCCCACATTTGTTCAATTATTCTTGAACATCCTGAAATAGATCTAACTCATTGATCCAGTCATGGCATCGTCACACAGCCGTCCACATGTGGCCTTACCGTAAATGTCTGCGACATATTTTGTTATTCTATTATTTGTGATTTGTTCACGTTACATTTACGCCCACTATAGGATAGATATAATTTGGTAGTGCATTCAACACTCGCCATGTAAGGGCTCTAGCTGTGTCCCATATAAATGTATATCTTGCTATATAGAGGCTGGTTACAAGTCCATATTAATGTGTACCGTGCTATAAAGATGCTGGCCACATGTCCTTATTTATGTGTATCATGCTATATAATGTAGGTCCTTATTAATGTGTATCGTGATATATAGAGGCTGGTCACAGGTACTTGTGATGTGTACCATGCTATATAGAACCTAGCGACATGTCCTTCTGAATGTGTATCATGTTATATAGAGGCTAGCTACAGGTCCTTATGAATGTGAGTCATGCTATGTAGAGGCTAGCTACAGGTCCTTATGAATGTGAGTCATGCTATTTAGAGGCTAGCTACATGTCCTTATGAATGTGAATCATGTTATATAGAGGCTAACTAGAGGTCCTTATGAATGTGAGTCATCCTATATAGAGGCTAGCTACAGGTCCTTATGAATGTGAGTCATGCTCTATAGAGGCTAACGACATTTCCTTATGAATGTGAATCATGTTATATAGAGGCTAGCTAGAGGTCCTTAGGAATGTGAGTCATGCTATATAGAGGCTAGCTACAGATCCTTATGAATGTGCATCATATTATATAGAGCATAGCTACAGGTCCTTATGAATGTGCACCATGTTATATAGAGGCTAGCTGCAGGACTTTATGAATGTCCATCATGTTATATAGAGGCTGGCTGCAGGTCCTTATGAATGTGAATCATGTTATATAGAGGCTAGCTACAGGTCCTTATGAATGTAAATCATGTAATGCGCATTGTGTTATATAGAGTTTGGGCACAGGCCATTATTAATGTGTATCATGCTATATAGAGGCGGGCCACAGTTCCTTATGATATGCCTCAATCATGCTATATAGAACCTACATGCATGAATGTACTGTAAAACCTCTGTAAATCGATCGACCATGGCACCGACTTTAAGTAGTCCATTTAGGGAAGTGGTGGATTTAGGGAGTTAGAATATCCATACAATGGTATAGTCCGGACCCAAATAAAGCGATCGATATGAGGAAGTTGTAGATCTGTGGAGGTGGTCGGTTAGAGAGGGCTTACTGTATATCATGCTCTATAGAGAGTTAATAATGCATGTAAAGCTCAATGGAGCTAAATATTCTTTCGACGGAAATGGTTGGAATGTATATATATACACTGATGCAGTAGCATCATCAGTGTCTAATCTATTTATACGTGTGTGTATATATATAAAACCATCTCATAAGACACTGACTATACACTTGCTTCTGTGCTTAGTTTCCACTTGTGCGTGGGCACTGTCGCTTCCCGATCGGCACATATGATCTGATTTAAAACCTTTTTGTGGGCTATTAATATATTCCAGGAAGTTTGTCAACTCTTTATATATACTATATAATTTATTATGTGGATATAAATAATGGCAGCCCCTTAAATGTTTCTCTCTAACCACCTTAAAGTTGCATAGTCCAATGAAAACATAACATTTTGAAGACCAAAACACTTATCTAGATTTGATTCTACATATTCAACTTAGACACTGGTGCACTTATTAAGCATTTGTTGCTGGATAGAAGGGCATAATACATCAATCAATAGAAAACGTTACTACTGAAGTCTATGGTGTCAGAGTTTTGGCGTGCTTGCCAACATTATTTTGACATGTTTTGACACCAAATATCTCCTAACTTAGCCATTTAAAATTAAAGTTACTTCAAACTAAAGTAAAGTAGATTATAACGATTAATATAATATATTTATCTCAGAAAATAGCAAAACCTCAAAAGCATCGGACTATGCAACTTTAACTTCCATGTTATTTGCTGCGGAGCGGGGCATTCTCTTCTCCCCGGCATCCTATACCTGTGAGCCAACTGTCACTCTGCTAACTATAATAACGGACAATAATAATCTAAATTCCCTTCCACACTGTTATACTCGCATAATTACTTATGCATCATATAGGTCGATTTAGAGAGGTTTTACTGTACATATATATATATATATATATATATATATATATATATATATATATATATATATAATAATAGAGTAAAACCTCTCTAAACCGACCACCTCCCCAGATCGACCACTCCCCTATATCGATCGCTTTATTTGGCTCCCAAACAATCGCCTGTACAATACCATTGTAGCGATGAACAAAACTCTCTAAACTGCCCACCTCCCTAAACATGTAACCAAATTTAAGTGGTCCATTTAGGGAGGTGGTCGGTTTAGAGAGTTTGAATAGCCTTACAATGGTTTTGTTGGGACCCAAATAAAGCGGTCGATATAGGGGTGGTCGATCTGTGGAGGGTCGGTATAAGACAAAATTTTACTCTGTATATATATATATAATATATATATATGTACATATATATATATATATATATATATATATATATACATATATATATATATATATAATGTACATATATAATAAGATATATAATATATATGTAATATATGTCATATATAATATATATCATATGTATATCATATAATATATATATATATATATATATATATATATATACATATACGCGCACACCATGATCTCTATGCTCGACACTTTAAATGGTTAACGTTGAAATTGGATTACCTTGCCTGACCTTCACCTGTTCACATTATATGTGAATCTCAAAGGAACTAGTCATTATATCGACAGCAATGGCCTAGAGGCGCCAAAATCACAAGCTTTACGGTACATGAAAGTCGTCTGCGAGACTTGGAACCTGACCACGTGACGCCTCAGTTTCCACGAGGCACACAGCAGTTTCCCGCCTCCAAGAACGGGAAAAGAAAAAGAAAAGAAAAAAAGAAAGAAGAAACTGCCCGCCAGATGGCGCGCGAGGTTTGCCTCATTAAGCTGGTTAAGCTCATTAGTGCGTAATTAGAGCTGTAATTGCTTTGTGAGGCGGCAGGGTGCAGCACTACCAAAACAGCGGCTCGGCGGACTAGCCGTTAGGGGGCGCGAAAATTAATTACACACGGAGACGCCGGTATGCGGTGAGGATGACTTCCGGTTTGGGAGCAAACACACACACATATACACACACATACCCACATATACACACATACACGCAGATGCGAATATACATACAGACACACACACAGATACAGGGTGATACAGATGTAGTGTATTTGTGGGTTGGTGGCGTTTGGGAAGAAGCATATCGTACAAGAGTGGCTTCTTCTAAGTTCTACGAGGTTGCTGGTGGGTTTGTGCGTAAGCACGGGTAGAGTTGGGCAGCACAGTGGAATGTGTGAGTGTGTGAGGATTTGCGTGTGTGTGAGTGTGTTGACTCGATCACTGAAGCAGGAGCAGTGCAGTGCGGTACAGTGCGATGCAATGCCAGTGTGCAACGCGAGTTCTCGCCGCGTCTCGCCGTTTGGTGCGCTACTGACGAGATTTCGCGAGGGCGGTGAAATGTACATGGGCGACCTGTTTTCAAAGCCCGGCGGACAAATTATATATGAGTCGCGTTTATCGACACTGTGGAATCTCACGAATAGAACACCAGGTCAGATACGTTCTGGGTCGACGGGCATTTCCGGTTCATTGAAAGAATCACAAAGAAGAAATATTTTTAGATCTACTCGGGTTATTTTGTGAAGCCATTGTGAATTTATTTTTGGCTGCATTCGTTGATTAAGCCGGGGAAATTTCAACCGTTGACAATTGGTCTTCTTCATTCCACTGCTTAAGTTATCAGTTTGACTTTGTTGGGATTCGAACCCAGGGTCTGAATCCAATGACCTGCAGCCATTGTCGCAAATCTCGGCCATGCGGTCAGTACTTCCGAGTTCCTCAAAAACCCTCTGGGGTCTTTGTAAAGGCCTGGCCACATAGCCGTTAGTGGACGTAGTTGAACGTAGTGGAGGCTAACGTAGTTGAAAGTAGTTGAACGTAGTTGAACGTACTGGCATCTGTACTTGTCCGTGATGTTAACTTGGTAATAACATGGGTGAGCCGTGATCTCTGATTTAATTTGTGGACATGTTCAAAAGAGCGCTATGTTAGAGGCTGAATTTGCATCCATGATGCTAACATTCTCTAGCATACTCTAGCATACTCTAGCATATTCTAGCATATTCTAGCATACTCTAGCATACTCTACCATGCTCTAGTGTACTATAGTGTGCTTTAGCATGCTTGAGCGTACTCTATCATACTGTAGCATACTTGGACGAAGCCCTGGTCACATAGCTGTTAATGGGCGTAGGTGATTGTAGTGGAGGCTAACATAGTTGAATGTAGTTGAACGTACCGGCATCTGTACCATAACGTATTTAATCTTACCGTAACATATTTATTAGTACCAAAACCTACCATACCTTAACATATTTCAACGTAGTTTAACTTACTTACACCAAGTTTGACCAACATTAGCGTCCACTAACGGCTATGTGACCGGGGCTTTATGGGCGGATGTTCAGGTATCTCAACAAGAGTGTGTGAGTGAGGTGTATGTGGGTGGTTGTGGGTGTGGGAGTGAGATGGGTGTGTGAGGTGTGTGTGGATGTGAGGTGTGTGAGGTGGGTGTGAGGTGGTTGTGGGTTTAGTGAATGAAGTGTGTGTGTGTGTGAGCTGTGTCTGTGGGTTTGGTGCATGAAGCGTGTGTGTGAGGTGGGTGTGGATGTAGGGAATGAGGTGTGTGAGGTGCGGGTGGGCTTATTGCATGAGGTGTGTGTCCGGTGTGTGGGAAGTGGGTGTGGATCTACTGAATGAGGCATGCGTGTGAGGTGCATGTGTGTGTGGATTCATGCATGTGGGCCTGCAGCATCACGTAACGCCTCACGTGTGTTCCCTGTGGGCGTGCTGCTGTGTGCCTCCCCTGTGGGCATGCTGCTGTGTGCCTCCCCTGTGGGCATGCTGCTGTGTGCCTCCCCTGTGGGCATGCTGCTGTGTGCCTCACCTGTGGGTGTGCTGCTGTGCGTGCCCCCTGTGGGCGTGCTGCTGCATATGCCCCCTGTGGGCATGCTGCTGTGTGGCACCCCTGTGGGCGTGCTGCTGTGTGCCTCGCCTGTGGGTGTACTGCTCTGTGCCTCCCCTGTGGGTGTGCTGCTGTGTGCCTCCCCTGTGGGCGTGCTGCGGTGTCCCTCCCCTGTGGGCATGCTGCTGTGCGTGCCCCCTGTGGGCATGCTGCTGTGTGCCTCCCCTGTGGGTGTGCTGCTGTGCGTGCCCCCTGTGGGCATGCTGCTGTGTGCACCCCTTGTGGGTGTGCTGCTGTGTGCCCCCCTGTGGGTGTGCTGCTGTGTGCCTCCCCTATGGGCGTGCTGCTGTGTGCCTCCCCTGTGGGCGTGCTGCTGTGTGCCTCCCCTGTGGGTGCGCTGCTGTGCGCGCCCCCTGTGGGCGTGCTGCTGCATGTGCCCCCTGTGGGTGTGATGCTGTGTGCCCCCCTGTGGGTGTGCTGCTGTGTGCCTCCCCTGTGGGCATGCTGCTCTGTGCCTCCCCTGTGGACATGCTGCTGTGCACGCCCCTTGTGGGTGTGCTGCTGCATGTGCCCCCTGTGGGCATGCTGCTGTGTGCCCCCCCCCCTGTGGGTGTGCTGCTGTGTGCCTCCCCTATGGGCATGCTGATGTGTGCCTCCCCTTTGGGCGTGCTGCTGTGCGTACCCCCTGTGGGCATGCAGCTGTGTGCCTCCCCTGTGGGTGTGCTGCTGTGTGCCTCCCCTGTGGGTGCGCTGCTGTGTGCCTCCCCTATGGGCATGCTGCTGTGTGCCTCCCCTGTGGGCGTGCTGCTGTGCGTACCCCCTGTGGGCATGCTGCTGTGTGCCTCCCCTGTGGGTGCGCTGCTGTGTGCCTCCCCTGTGGGCATGCTGCTGTGCGCGCCCCCTGTGGGCATGCGCCCCTGTCGGCGTGCTGCTGCGTGCGGCCGGTCTCGGCGTGCTCCTTCGTGCGCCCCGTCTCGTCGTGCTGCTGCGTGCGCCACCTCTCGGCGGATGACTCAGGGAGACCGGGAGAGCAGGCTGAGGGGATGGCAGCCGGTGATAGCTCCAGTACTTGACCCTCCACTGACAGATGCAGGCAACCTATCAACCACGGCTCCGATGTGCACGCCCCCTGTGGGCAAGCACTGCTTATTGTACCTCCACCGTCACGGGTCTGGGCTACATGTGTTTGTGTGGATTAGGCGATCTTTTATTTATCTTTTATTTATCTTTTACTTATCTTTTATTTATCTATTATTTATCTTTTATTTATCTTCTATTTATCTTTTATTTATCTTTTATTTATCTTTCATTTACATTTCGTTTATCTTTCATTTATCTTTTATTTTGTATCATTAGTGTGTGTTTATATGGATATGGGTATCCTTTATTTATCTTTTATCTATATTTAGTATCGTTATAATTATCCTCATCCTCTCTTACTTACCAATTTACTCCCTCACCCACTCACCTACCCACACACTTAACCATTACGCACTCACTCACCTACTCATTTATGCCCTTATTCACTTACCTCCTCACCCACTCACTTACCTCCTCACCCACTCACTTACCTCCTCACCCACTCTATTACCTTCGCACCCACTCACCTACCTACTCACCCACTCACTTACCTCATCACCCACTCACTTACCTCCTCACCCACTCAGTTACCTCATCACCCACTCACTTACCTCATCACCCACTCACTTACCTCCTGACCCACTCACTTGCCTCCTCACACACACACTCACCTCCTCACCCACTCACTTACCCTCGCACCCACTCACTTACCTTCGCACCAACTCACTTACCTCCTCACCCACTCACTTACCTCCTCACCAACTCACTTACCTTCACACCCACTCACTTACCTTCACACCCACTCACTTACCTCCTCACCCACTCACTTACCTCCTCACCCACTCATTTACCTCCTCACCCACTCACTTACCTCCTCACCCACTCACTTACCTCCTCACCCATTCACTTACCTCCTCCCCAACTCACTTACCTTCACACCCACTCACTCACCTTTACACCCACTCACTTACCTCCTCACCCCTCACCTTATACCCACGCACCCACTCACTTACCTCCTCATCCACTCACCTACCTCCTCACCCACTCACTTACCTCCTCACCCACTCACTTACCTCCTCACCCACTCACTTACTTCCTCACCCTCTCACTTACCTCCTCACCCATTCACTTACCTCCTCACCCACTCACTTACCTTCACACCCATTCACCTCCTCACCCACTCACCTACCTCCTCACCCACTCACCTACCTCCTCACCCACTCACTTACCTCCTCACCCACTCACTTACCTCCTCACCCACTCACTAACCTCCTCACCCACTCACTCACTCATTCCTCACCCTCCTCACTCACCTACCTCCTCCACCCACTCACTCACCTTCCACCCATTCACCTCCTCACCCACTCACCTACCTCCTCACCCACTCACCTACCTCCACACCCACCTCACTTACCTCCTCACCCACTCACCTCCCTCCCCACCCACTCACTCACCTCCCTACCCAACTCACTCACCTCCTCACCTACCTACTCACCCAATCACTTACCCTCTCACCCACTCACTCACCTTCCACCAACTCACTTACCTCCTCACCCACTCACTTACCTCCTCACCCACTCACTCACCTTCACACCCACTCACTTACCCTCACACCCACTCACTCACCTCCTCACCCACTCACTTACCTCCTCACCCACTCACTCACCTCCTCACCCACTCACTCACCTCCTCACCCACTCACTACACCCCCCCCCCCCCCCACCCACTCACTCACCCATCGCACCCACTCACTACCTCCTCACCCACTCACTTACCTCCTCACCCACTCACTTACCTTCACACACACTCACCTCCTCACCCACTCACTTACCTCCTCACCCACTCACTTACCTCCTCACCCACTCACTTACCTCCGCACCCACTCACTTACCTCCTCACCCATTCACTTACCTCCGAACCCACTCACTTACTCACCTACTCACTTACCCACTAATTTACTTCCTCACTTATTAACCAACCCACTTATTTACTCACCAACTCACTTAACCACCCACTAACATACTTGTGATTATGGAGTGGAGTGGGGTGGGGGTGTGGGGTGGGGTTTGATTTGGGGTGTGTTGATGTGGGGTGGGGTTTCAGTTTGGGCTTGTTGATGTGGGGTGCGGTTGGCGTTGGGGCATGTTGATGTGGGGTGGGGTTGAGGTTGGGGTTGGGCTTGGGGCGTGTTGACGTGGTGTGGGGTTGTGGTTGGGCGTGTTGATGTGGGGTTGGGTTGGCATTGGGGCATGTTGATGTGGGGTGGGTTTGGCATTGAGGTTGGGGTTGGGGTTGGGGTGGGTCTTGATTTGGGGTGGGGTTGGCATTGGGGTATGTTGATGTGGGGTGGGGTTGGGTTGGGGCGTGCTGATTTGGGGTGGGTTGGATGGTGGCGGTTGATGTGGGGTGGGGTTGGAGTTGGGGTTGGGGTTGGGGGTGCTGATGTGGGGTCGGGTTGGCGTTGGGCGTGTTGATGTGGGTGGGGTTGCATTGGTGTGGTTGGTTGTCATTGGGCGTGTTGATGTGGGGTGGGGTTGGGGCGTGTTGATGTGGGGTGGGGTTGGTGTGGGGGCGTGTTGATGTGGGGTGGGGTTGGGGCGTGTTGATGTGGGGTGGGGTTGGGGTTGGGGTGTGCTGATGTGGGGTGGGGTTGGGGCATGTTGATGTGGGTTGGGGTTGGGGCGTGTTGACATGGTGTGGGGTTGGGGTTGGGGCGTGTTGATGTGGGGTGGGGTTGGTGTGGGGGTTGGGGTTGGAGGCATTCACTCACTAACCTCACTACCATCATGCATTTAATTGTGTTCACCTTCATGGTTAAACAGTGTGAACAAATAAACTTGAATCTATTTAGCTATTGAACTAACCTGAACATGAATGTACCCGAGGTATTCAGACAAGCAATAACATAATAATTACCCCACCTATATTCTATCGCGCATCTATGTTAGAGAACTCTTTCTCAAATTAATAGTCAACCAGATGAACAAACACCAACATGAACAAACATCAACATGAACAAACACCAAAATGAACAAACACCAACATGAAGGAGCACCCAAATGAACAAGCCCCAAAGCGAACAAACACCAAAATTAATTAAATTAATTGAAAAGAATCTCACCTCCCCCCCGAGAGAACAAGCACCAAAATGAACAAGCAGCAAAGTGCAGCCATTTCACCTTGATAATTACATTATCCATCAGTGGGTCCTGCTACTGCATTAGCGCGACTAAGTCAGTCCACATGACCACTTCCCGGTTAATTGAATTCTGGGAGTGAAATTCAAGCATGTTCAATTGGGAGACTAAGGGACTAAGCTCGCGAATTTCATCCGAGAAGATGAAATACGAAGAAAGCCTAAATGGATTCTTGATAGCCGAGGAGGGTGCCGCCCGGCCCCCCTGGGAAGGTGTGATGCCATGACCTGACCCCTGACCTGGTTCTGAAGCGCGCGCCCCCCTACCGGGGGCTCAGAGAACTAACAGGTACTTGTCATGCCGCAGCATGACATGCTCGTAATGACTCACCGAGGCTGAGGAAGTACTCCTGCTGATGGTTCAGGCTACTAAAAATGATGGTGGTGGTGATGATAAAGATGATTGATTGGTTCGTTGTTGGAGTTTTACGTCCTGACAGCATCTAAGGTCAATGAGTGAGGGACTTAGAGGTGTTACGCCATGTCGGCAGCTTTGTCCATATTCATGGCGAACATCCACGGCCATATCACGATGGGTACAAACTTGTGACAGTGCGCACTCATGACGACTTTATAGTGCTGCCCCACTGGGAGACCAGGCCACCGGCACCATGACCTACTTAATCCCGCTCAGTCACATTATCCTGACACTGAGCCAACCAGTATTTGCCCTATCCTAATAATGCCATGCGGTTTACTAGAAAGCGACAATTATCAATTTTGTAAGTCATTGGTTTGATTCGACCGGGAATTGAACTTCTGACCTTCCGCATGGGAGGCCTGCGCTCTGCCGATTCGGCCACCGAGTCCGGTATTTAAAGAAATAAGATTCTGAAGTAAATAACTTAGCTTTTAGCCAACGCTGTGTAGAATCTAATGCTCGGATATGCGACTGTGTACGTAGGCTATGGGGAAAACAATACAGGCAAAGAAAGGAAGAAAGTAAAGTATAAGAGAGAGAGTCCAGCCCTCTGGTTTATTATTATATAGTTAAATGGGTTCTTGGTAAAGTATCATACCACCTACTTCCACCAATGGGAATCGAGCATTCCTGGTTTCACCAATAGGAATCCGGCATTCCTGGTCTCTTATGGATACCAGTGGAGCCACTGCTCAAGGCTTTGAATTATGCATGTCACCGGCAACATGGACAATGTGTTTTATTCGATCACATTAGTTTACAAACTTATAGTTGTATCAAATTAAATTTAAGTAGCTTATGGCTGATAATTGTATTAATAAAATGATATAATGAACTGCCTGGTATCACGTTTATTTATATTGAACTGTGCAGCCCACCAGGCCACAGGACAGTGTTAAAAGAATCCCTATAGAGTGCCTGTCACACCTTACCGGATTGAGCACTGGACACAACTGGACAAAGAATTTTCTAGTCCGGTGGTGTTTGGTATCAAAATATACCGAAATGTGTCAAAATGTTGCGCTCTTGGGTCAAAGGCCGCCGAACGAAACAAACACTAAACAGACAAGGAACGTACATTAAGGAATAGTCACCGGACGATAACCGGACGATAACCGGACGATAACCGGACGATAACCGGACGATAACTGGACGACACCGGGCGACACCATATGTAACCGGACAAGCAATGGTGAACCGATGGGCAAAAACCGAATGTCAAACAGATGGACCGAACAGCAACCGGACACGTACCGGACTGTTAACGGATGTGCCAAAAACGATGATCGAATTCCCACAACACCGTCAACAGACTATTCAGGAAGCAAATCGGAGATGTAACAGATGGGTACCGGAGATGAAATGGACAAAACAGACTAAACTGACTAAACAGACTTAAACCAGACACCAACCATACACGTCAGTCCGGCGGTGTCCAGTACAAGTTTTGTGCATGTTCAAAACGTGCCGCCGGACACGACCGGACAGAGAACGGAAACACCGGATGCCTACCATATATAAACCGGACATTGATGTATTTCACTGGACAGTGTCCATTTTCTATCCGGTGCCCCAATCCGGTAAGGTGTTACTGAGCCTTAAAGAATGCACAATAACTCAATTTGAGGCTAGTTTGCTAGTAGTAGTATAAGCAGATGTCAGTTTGACCCTGGCAGTGTCTGCTTCCAGTAAGAAATTTGTTTGCTTGTTGGGGTTTTGCGTCCTAGCAACATCTATGGTCATATCAGGATGTGTGCCGATTTGTGACAGTGCACATTCATGCTGACCTTTATAGTGCTGTCCCACTGGGATATCAGGGCACTGGCAACATGATCCAATTTCCCAGTCAGTCACATTATCCTGACACTGAATAATGCCAAATGCCAGGCTAGGAAGCGACAAGTATCAAATTTAAGTCATTGGTTTGACTCGACCGGGAATCAAACTACCAATCTCCCACACGAGAGGTCTACGCTCTACCGCATCCGGTATTTCCAGTAAGAGGTAAAGTTGCATGGTCCGATTAAACCATCAACTTTTTCAAAGCAAGAAAGACACCTAGATTTGAACATTCAGATCCAATTTAGATACCAATGCACTTATTAAGTATTATTGTTACATGTTAGTTGGGGTTTGTACGTCCTAACAACATCTATGTTCATATCAGGACGGCCAAAGGCGGTCCCATGCGGCAGGGAGTTGGCTTCCGGTAGATTCGTGTTCAGAGAAATCAGGAAGGGAAAAGGAAAGTTTGTTTTATTTAACGACACCTCTAGAGCGCATTGATTTTTATAATTGGCGATTTGACGTCAAGCATATGGTCATTCTGACATATATATTTCTTTGGAGGAAACCCCCACTGCCGCCACATAGGCTACTCTTTCCAATAAGCAGCAAGGGGTCTTTTATATGCACTTTCCCACAGACAGGACACCACATACCACATCCTTTGATGAACCAGTTGTGGACCACTGGTTGGAACGGAAAATATCCCAAACTCCAAATGTCTCCACTGAGCAGGATCGATCAGATGACCCACACCTCCACAGGCCGCCACTACTGCCTGAGCTACGTCCCGCTCCTAAATCAGTGAGGGAGCAAAGGGGGGGTCGGGGGGGGGGGGGGGTGAGCGGACGGTCTGGCGTGATGGGGAGGGGGTGGAGAGAAAGAAATCTTTGATTTCACTTAGCTGCCATACCGATTCCGCACCACCTCTCGCATCGAAACCCAGACGCTCTACCCACTCGGCCATGCCGTCCGGTGTGGGGGTGGCAGAGTCGCCTCCCAGTCCTACCAGCGGAGCACTGGTAACTCAATAGCTGTAGTCAAGTCGGTCACCGGTAACTCAATAGCGGCCGTTAACACCGACCCCAGACGGTCGGCGCCCTGCCTCAATGTCGGCTCAACTCCGCTGGGATGATCTCTTAAAGTACACGCACCAGGCGCCATGGCCGAATCGGTAGAGCGCGTGCCTAGCGTCCGGAAGGTCGGGAGTTCGGTTTCGCGGTCGAGTCAAACCAATGATTTATCAACTTTGTACTTAGCCAGGTGCTAGGCATTGTTAGGATAGGGCAAGGAGTGGTTGGGTCAATGTCAGGATAATGTGATTGAGTGGGATATTGAGCCATTTAGCCGCACTGGACTCATTCAGGTAACCGGAAATAACCAACAATATATCTTTGTTTTCCCATCACGTTGTAAAATATTCCGATTTACGGCATCGGGGGGAATGCAGATGTTCTATTCCTAAACAGGTGAACATGACCAAGCGCATGCATGTATATATATATGTAGGTGCTGGTGGTGCTGGAGTGGGATGTAAATATACCTAGTGGTGCTGGCAGGGCTGTGTGTGAGGGGCACTCAGGGCCTACCCCCTCCCCCCTCTGTAATGTAGCAGTCACACTACGACGACAATGGGAGGACGACAGCCCGGCGGCTGGAATTTTGAGAAATCACGACGACATATGCAAATTCGGGCTAATTTGGACGACAATCGGACGACATCCGGACGACATCGGGACAACAGACGGGACGACAGTGTCTGGGTGTGTGTGACTCTGTGTCTCTGTGTGTGTCTCTATGTGTGTGTCTGTGTCTCTGTGTGTCTGTGTCTATGTGTGTGTCTGTGTGTGTGTCTATGT
>CM059194.1:53445040-53527575 GCA_030323885.1 Branchipolynoe longqiensis | reverse complement strand
TTAGCAAAGTCGCCAGAAAGATTCAAATGGAGGGGACACACGCCATACTCATCGTCCCCGAGTGGCACACGCAACCGTGGCTACCGACGTTACTAGCCACAGCCAAAAGCAGCCTTCGCTTCCCAAGATTCCGAGGAAACCTCAAACATCAGGGACCACTAGAACGCCACGGAAACGTGTCGACAACTCCGTTAGTGGCATTCCTTTTTTAAATAAATATTTAGAACAGTTTGGCTTAGACAAAATTACACAACAGCGTTTGGTTGATGATGCGTGGAGAAAAGGAACGGTGAAAATGTATACTACGTATTTAAAGAAATGGGGTATTTATTGCCTGCTTAAGAAAGTCAAGCCAATGACTCCCACAGTATCCCAGGTAGGACTCTTCCTACGTTACCTAGAGGACGAAGGCCTAGGATATGGCGCTATTAACGCTGCCAGATGTGCTCTGTCGATAATCCTACCGCGGGTTAATGGACAAACAATGGGTAAACACCATGTTATTTGTTGGATCATACGATCAATTTATCAGAGGAATCCGCCTAAACCCAAATATAATAGGTTTTGGGATGTTTCTCTAGTGTTCAACCTCTTCAAGAAATGGCCAGAAAATAAGTTTCTGGACGTTAAACTTTTAGGTTTCAAAGTCGCAGTTTTGCTTCTCCTGGTCACTGGACACAGAGGCCAAACTATAGTTGCCCTGTCGCTGAATGGTCTAGAAATTGACAGTAAAGAGGCCACGTTTGATTTATCAACTTTATTAAAATCAAACCGATTAGGTGACCCCCTTTCTACGATAGGGGTGTCCAGTTTCACTCAGGATCGCAAGTTATGTGTCGTATCTGCGATACGAAATTATATATCCAAGACAAGATTAATAAGAAACTCAAGACAGCTATTGGTCAGCTTTATTAAGCCACACAAGGCCATTTCCAGGGATACCCTCGCCCGATGGACAATGAATGTGTTAAAACTGGCGGGAGTAAATACAGACAGGTACTCATCGCACTCTACACGTGGTGCAATGGTGTCCAAGGCAAGATTGCTAGGCATCTCCGTTAAACGGATCCTAGCTCACGCGGGATGGAAAACCGCTACTTCGTTTGCTAGACATTACCACAAACGACTAGAGAAGCCTCAGCCGATAGCGCACAGGCTACTCACCAACTGAAAGAGAGAGGTAAGAAAAACATTGGTTTTTCCTCTTTTTTGCCATACAAATCGCTTTTCCATTGTTGCATACATAAGACATAATCACTAAAGAATAATAACAAAACAAGAATATCAGGATAAAAATTATTTTACGTAAAGGTCTCCCTAGCCTACGGCTAGCCAGAGGCGGCATACCGAGGTAAAATAGATTAGTTAGACGAATCTTACCTGGGTATAGATGATGGATAACTATTGTTTTACCGAGGTAGAAGCCTCGGTTAGACGTGGGCGAGGGCCCACCCACCACGCCCTGCCACGTCTAGTCAATCACTCAATTTAGCATGAGGTCACTTGACCTTAGGTTGTTTTTTAGAATCATTTTTATCCTGAATTAGTAGGTAAAGATTGCTGGACCCGGATGTGCTTCCTTCTCCCTCGCCCACGTCTAACCGAGGCTTCTACCTCGGTAAAACAATAGTTATCCATCATCTATACCCAGGTAAGATTCGTCTAACTAATCTATATATATATATATATATATATATATATATATATATATATATACTGGAAGTTGGAAAACTAAAGAAGCATTAGTATATATATATATATGTTATATATTTTAATGTGCCCATGTGATTTTCAATAGAGAGGTGCTGCCTGGTTTGCTTCCAACAGTCCTCACTAGCCAGAACTGGCGCTCTATACCATTCCTCCCACATTGACCGGGATAGGGGGGGGGGGGGGCACATACCACTCCAACGGCGGCTGCCTGCCCACATACATGACCTCTCGCCGCATGTGTGTGCCTCAGCAGCTCTCATCTAAACAGGCGTGTATAACCGTGTAGTACTAGTAGCCTTCACTGACCTCACAGGCAAGAAGCCACATACACATGTATGCGTTTCTATGCTGATTGCATCAGGGAGCCTGGCTAGCCTAATGGTTGGGACGCTCTTTATCAGTGTCTTTATCAGGGTGCACCGTGATGGTTGCTGATGTTGTGCAATTCAATAGAGGCTGCCTTCACTGTCTGCAGATCTCTCAGCCCATTAACAAGGCCGGCGCTGTCAGCTCTGACCTATATCGAGCTTACCCTTCATCGGCTGTCTGTTCTCAATTTTGTAATTGAACAAATTTACTATTTTAGCCGACCCCAATTAATAGAAGGCGTTCGATGTTTGTTTGCGTCACAGCGGGTGATTTAGGAAATGAACGCAGGCATCCCTCTACCATTGCCGGGCCGTTTCCTAATACACCATTTAATTGAATTAATTTTAACGAGGCTTAACTAAGGGCGTGTTCCGGGAAGTATATAAAACTGTGATATAAATCGTGATATAAATCGTGATATAAATCGTGACAAAATGAACATCTAATCTCTAATCCAAGCAGAATCTCTGTAATTGTATTGTCCGGCCCAAACAGTATTTATGTGCCTCTATAAATATGATCTAGGACCATTCGACTGCTTTCAATTTCACATGCTTTTTTTTTTCACACACTAAAAAAAAAAAAACCCACATTTGTTTAATTATTCTTGAACATCCTGAAATAGATCTAACTCATTGATCCAGTCATGGCACCGTCACACAGCCGTCCACATGTGACCTTACCGTAAATGTCTCCGCCATATTTTGTTATTCTATTATTTGTGCTTTGTTCACATTACATTTAGGCCCACTATAGGATAGATATAATTTCGTAGTGCATTCAGCACTCGCCATGTAAGGGCTCTAGCTGTGTCCCTTATAAATTTATATCATGCTATATAGAGGCTGGCTACAAGTCCTTATTAATGTATATCATGCTATATAGAGGCTGGCCACATGACCTTATTTATGTGTATCATGCTATATATATAGTCTACCTGTAGGTCCTTATTAATGTGTATCGTGATATATAGAGGGTGGTCACAGGTACTTGTGATGTGTACCGTGCTATATAGAACCTAGCTACAGGTCCTTATGAATGTGTATCATGTTATATAGAGGCTAGCTACAGGTCCTCATGAATGTGAGTGATGCTATATAGAGGCTAGCTACAGGTCCTTATGAATGTGAGTCATGCTATATAGAGGCTAGCTACATGTCCTTATGAATGTGAATCATGTTATATAGAGGCTAGCTACAGATCCTTATGAATGTGCATCATATTATATAGAGCATGGCTACAGGTCCTTATGAATGTGCATCATGTTATATAGAGGCTAGCTGCAGGACTTTATGAATGTCCATCATGTTATATAGAGGCTGGCTGCAGGTCCTTATGAATGTGAATCATGTTATATAGAGGCTAGCTACAGGTTCTTATGAATGTGCATCATGTAATGCGCATTGTGTTATTTAGAGGTTGGGCACAGGCCATTATTAATGTGTATCATGCTATATAGAGGCGGGCCACAGTTCCTTATGATATGCATCAATCATGCTATATAGAGCATATTATGCTCATATACTGTAAAACCTCTGTAAATCGATCGACCATGGCACCGACTTTAAGCAGTCCATTTAGGGAAGTGGTCGATTTAGGGAGTTAGAATATCCATACAATGGTATAGTCCGGACCCAAATAAAGCGATCGATATGAGGAAGTTGTAGATCTGTGGAGGTGGTCGGTTAGAGAGGGTTTACTGTATATCATGCTCTATATATATTATATATTATATCTATATATGTATATATATATATGTATAGCAATACCTCAGGGAGTTTGACGCCCCTGCCTTGCAGAGTTGTAAACCACTGCCTTGTGGTACAGGTCCTTGACAGAACCGAAGGCTAAGGGAGCAAACCCTAAACAGAAAACCATGTCACTGTGGCAGCATTAAGGGCGGTTGATGTATGGAACTCCCAACATCTCCCGACCAGCCACTGCAGGGACAAATAGTTTTGCGCCTGTCTTGACATGTTCTTGCCGGTGTGAAACCTCTATTTGCTCCCCGAGAGAGTGCCGCTGGTAACTTGCAAAAGCCAGCAGCACTTCAACACTTTTGCAGGCAGCTTTCATGAAAAGAGAGCTAAATGGAGAGCGGCAGTCAAGTAATGAAAGCAGTCTTTGTCGCATCGCGACCGACAGCATGATGATGATGATGATGATATGTATATGTATATGTATATATAGAGTAAAACCTCTCTAACCGACCACCTCCCCAGATCGACCACTCCCCTATATCGATCGCTTTATTTGGCTCCCAAACAATCGCCTGTACAATACCATTGTAGCGATGAACAAAACTCTCTAAACTGCCCACCTCCCTAAACATGTAACCAAATTTAAGTGGTCCATTTAGGGAGGTGGTCGGTTTAGAGAGTTTGAATAGCCTTACAATGGTTTTGTTGGGACCCAAATAAAGCGGTCGATATAGGGGAGTGGTCGATCTGTGCTGGGGTCGGTATAGAGAGGTTTTACTCTGTATATATATATATATATGTACATATATGTATATATATATATATATATATATATATATATATATATATATATATACATATACGTACACACCATGATCTCTATGCTCGACACTTTAAATGGTTAACATTGAAATTGGATTACCTTGCCTGACCTTCACCTGTTCACATTATATGTGAATCTCAAAGGAACTAGTCATTATATCGACAGCAATGGCCTAGAGGCGCCAAAATCACAAGCTTTACGGTACATGAAAGTCGTCTGCGAGACTTGGAACCTGACCACGTGACGCCTCAGTTTCCACGAGGCACACAGCAGTTTCCCGCCTCCAAGAACGGGAAAAGAAAAAGAAAAGAAAAAAAGAAAGAAGAAACTGCCCGCCAGATGGCGCGCGAGGTTTCCCTCATTAAGCTGGTTAAGCTCATTAGTGCGTAATTAGAGCTGTAATTGCTTTGTGAGGCGGCAGGGGGCAGCACTACCAAAACAGCGGCTCGGCGGAGTAGCCGTTAGGGGGCTCGAAAATTAATTACACACGGAGAAGCCGGTATGCGGTGAGGATGACTTCCGGTTTGGGAGCAAACACACACACATATACACACACATACCCACATATACACACATACACGCAGATGCGAATATACCTACATACACACACACAGATACAGGGTGATACAGATGTAGTGTATTTGTGGGTTGGTGGCGGTTGGGAAAAAGCATATCGTACAGGAGTGGCTTCTTCTAAGTTCTACGAGGCTGCTGGTGGGTTTGTGCGTAAGCACGGGTAGAGTTGGGCAGCATGGTGGAATGTGTGAGTGTGTGAGGATGTGAGTGTGTGTGGGTGAGTGTGTTGACTCGATCATTGAAGCAGGAGCAGTGCAGTGCGGTACAGTGCGATGCAATGCCAGTGGGCAACGCGAGTTCTCGCCGCGTCTCGCCGTTTGGTGCGCTCCTGACGATATTTCGCGAGGGCGGTGAAATGTACATGGGAGACCTGTTTTCAAAGCCCGGTGGACAAATTATATATGAGTCGCGTTTATCGGCGCTGTGGAACCTCACGAATAGAACACCAGGTCAGATACGTAGTTGAACGTAGGTGAACGTACTGGCATCTGTACTTGTCTGTGATGTTAACTTGGTAATAACATGGGTGAGCCGTGATGTCTGATTTAATGTGTGGACATGTTCAAAAGAGCGCTATGTTAGAGGTTGAATTTGCTTCAGTGATGCTAACATTCTCTAGCATACTCTAGCATACTCTAGCATATTCTAGCATACTCTAGTATACTCTACCATGCTCTAGTGTACTCTGGCATGCTCTAGCATGCTTGAGCGTACTCTAGCATACTGTAGCATACTTGGACGAAGCCCTGGTCACATAGCTGTTAGTTGGCATAGGTGATTGTAGTGGAGGCTAACGTAGTTGAACGTACCGGCATCTGTACCATAACGTATTTAATCTTACCGTAACATATTTATCAGTACCAAAACCTACCATACCTTAACATATTTCAACGTAGTTTAACTTACTTACACCAAGTTTGACCCACGTTAGCCTCCACTAGGTTCACTACGTTCTACTACGTCCACTAACGGCTATGTGACCGGGGCTTTATGGGCGGATGTTCAGGTATCTCAACAAGAGTGTGTGAGTGAGTTGTGTGTGTGTGGTTGTGGGTGTGGGAGTGAGATGGGTGTGTGAGGTGTGTGTGGATGTGAGGTGGGTGAGGTGGGTGTGAGGTGGTTGTGGGTTTAGTGTATGAAGTGTGTGTGTGTGAGGTGTGTCTGTGGGTTTGGTGCATGAAGCGTGTGTGTGAGGTGGGTGTGGATGTCGGGAATGACGTGTGTGAGGTGGGGGTGTGCTTAGTGCATGAGGCGTGTGTCCGGTGTGTGTGAGGTGGGTGTGGATCTACTGAATGAGGCATGCGTGTGAGGTGCATGTGTGCGTGGATTCATGCACCTGGGCCTGCAGCATCACGTAACGCCTCACGTGTGTCCCCTGTGGGCGTTCTGCTGTGTGCCTCGCCTGTGGGCGTTCTGCTGCATGTGCCCCCTGTGGGCATGCTACTGTGTGGGCCCCCTGTGGGCATGCTGCTGCGTGCCTCACCTATGGGCATGCTGCTGTGTGCCTCGCCTGTGGGCGTGCTGCTGTGTGCTTCACCTGTGGGCGTGCTGCTGTGCGGGCCCCCTGTGGGTGTGCTGCTGCATGTGCCCCCTGTGGGTGTGCTGCTGTGTATGCCCCCTTTGGGTGTGCTGCTGTGTGCATCCCCTGTGGGCATGCTGTTGTGTGCCTGGCCTGTGGGTGTGCTGCTGTGCGCACCCCCTGTGGGCGTTCTGCTGCATGTGCCCCCTGTGGGCATGCTACTGTGTGAGCCCCCTGTAGGCATGCTGATGCGTGCCTCGCCTATGGGCATGCTGCTGTGTGCCTCGCCTGTGAGCGTGCTGCTGTGTGCCTCGCCTGTGGGCGTGCTGCTGTGCGGGCCCCCTTTGGGCGTGCTGCTGCATGTGCCCCCCATGGGTGTGCTGCTGTGTACGCCCCCTGTGGGTGTGCTGCTGTGCGTGCCCCCTGTGGGTGTGCTGCTGTCTGCCTCCCCTGTGGGTGTGCTGCTGTCTGCCTCGCTTGTGGGTGTGCTGCTGTGTGCGCCCCCTGTGGGTGTTCTGCTGCATGTGCCCCCTGTGGACGTGCTGCTGTGTGTGCCCCATGTGGGCGTGCTGCTGTGTGCGCCCCATGTCGGTGTGCTGCTGTGTGCGCCCCCTGTGGGCATGCTGCTGTGTGCGCCCCCTGTGGGCATGCTGCTGTGTGAGCCCCCTGTGGGCGTGCTGCTGTGTGCACCCCCTGTGGGCATGCTGCTGTGTGTGCCCCCTGTGGGCGTGCTGCTGTGTGCCTCCCCTGTGGGCGTGCTGCTGTGCACGCCCCCTGTGGGTGTGCTGCTGTGTGTGCCCCCTGTGGGTGTGCTGCTGTGTGCCTCCCCTGTGGATGTGCTGCTGTACGTTCCCCCTGTGGGTGTGCTGCTGTGTGCCTCCCCTGTGGGTGTGCTGCTGTGCATGCCCCCTGTGGGCATGCTGCTGTGTGCCTCCCCTGTGGGTGTGCTGCTGTGTCCCTCCCCTGTGGGCGTGCTGCTGTGCACGCCCCCTGTGGGCATGCTGTTGTGTTCTCCCCTGTGGGTGTGCTGCTGTGTGCCTCCCCTGTGGGTGTGCTGCTGTGTGCCTCCCCTGTGGGCATGCTGTTGTCTGTCTCCCCTGTGGGTGTGCTGCTGTGTGCCTCCCCTGTGGGCGTGCTGCTGTGTGCCTCCCCTGTGGGCGTGCTGCTGTGTGCCTCCCCTGTGGGTGTGCTGCTGTGTGCCTCCCCTGTGGGCGTGCTAATGTGTGCCTCCCTTGTGGGCATGCTGCTGTGTGCCTCCCCTGTGGGCGTGCTGCTGTGTGCCTCCCCTGTGGGTGTGCTGCTGTGTGCCTCCCCTGTGGGTGTGCTGCTGTGTGCCTCCCCTGTGGGCATGCTGCTGTGCGCGCCCCCTGTGGGCATGCGCCCCTCTCGGCGTGCTGCTTCGTGTGGCCGGTCTCGGCGTGCTGCTGTGTGCGCCCCGTCTCGGCGTGCTGCTGCGTGCGCCCCCTGTCGGCGTGCTCCTCAGCGCGCCCCCTGTCGGCGTGCTGCTGCGTGCGCCACCTCTCGCCGTGCCCGGGCGGATGACTCAGGGAGGCCGGGAGAGCAGGCTGAGGGGATGGCAGCCGGCGATAGCTCTAGTACTTGACCCTCCACTGACAGATGCAGGCAACCTATCAACCACGGCTCCGATGTGCACGCCCCCTATGGGCAAGCACTGCTTATTGTACCTCCACCGTCACGGGTCTGGGCTACATGTGTTTGTGTGGATTAGGCGATATTTTATTTATCTTTTATTTATCTTTTACTTATCTTTTATTATCTTTTATTTATCTTTTATTTATCTTTTATTTATCTTTTATTTTGTATCATTAGTGTGTGTTTTTATGGATATGGGTATCCTTTATTTATCTTTTATCTATATTTAGTATCGTTATAATTATCCTCATCCTTATCCTCTCTTACTTACCAATTTACTCCCTCACCCACTCACCTACCCACACACTTAACCATTACGCACTTACTCACCCACTCATTTATGCTCGTATTCACTTACCTCCTCACCCACTCACTTACCTCCTCACCAACTCACTTACCTCCGCACCCACTCACTTACCTTCGCACCCAATCACTTACCTCCACACCCACTCACTTAACTTCACACACACTCACCTCCTCACCCACTCACTTACCTCCCTACCCACTCACTTACCTCCGCACCCAGTCACTTACTTACCTACTCACTTACCCACTAATTTACGTCCTCACTTATTAACCAACCCACTTATTTACTCACCAACTCACTTAACCACCCACTAACATACTTGTGATGGGCTGGAGTGGAGTGGGCTGGGGTGAGGTGTGGAGTGGGGTTGGGGTTGGGGGTTGGGTTGGGGGTTGGGGTTGGGACGTGTTGACGTGGTGTGGGGTTGGGGTTGGGGCGTGTTGATGTGGGTTGGGGTTGGGGCGTTTTGATGTGGTGTGGGGTTGGGTTGGGGTTGGGGCGTGTTGATGTGGGGTGGGGTTGGTGTGGGGGTTGGGGTTGGAGGCATTCACTCACTAACCTCACTACCGTCATGCATTTAATTGTGTTCACCTGCATGGTTAAACAGTGTGAACAAATAAACGTGAATCTATTTAGCTTAAGCAGAACAATCTTATGAACTAACCTGAACATGAATTTACACCTGAGGTATTCAGACAGTCAATAACATAATTACCCCACCCATAGTCTATTGCGCATCTACGTTAGAGAACTCTTTCTCAAATTAATAGTCAACCAGATGAACAAACACCAACATGAACAAACACCAACATGAACAAACACCAACATGAACAAACACCAACATGAACAAACACCAACATGAACAAACACCAACATGAAGGAGCACCCAAATGAACAAGCCCCAAAGCGAACAAACAACCAACATTAATTAAATTAATTAAAAAGAATCTCACCTCCCCTCGAGAGAACAAGCACCAAAATGAACAAGCAGCAAAATGCAGCCATTTCACCTTGATAATTACATTATCCATCAGTGGGTCCTGCTACTGCATTAGTGCGACTAAGTCAGTCCACGTGACCACTTCCCGGTTAATTGAATTCTGGGAGTGAAATTCAAGCATGTTCATTTGGGAGACTAAGGACTAAGCTCGCGAATTTCAGCCGAGCAGATGAAATACGAAGAAAGCCTAAATGGATTCTTGATAGCCGAGGAGGGTGCCGCGCGGCCCCCTGGGAAGGTGTGATGCCATGACCTGACCCCTGACCTGGTTCTGAAGCGCGCGCCCCCCTACTGGGCGCTCAGAGAACTAACAGGTACTTGTCATGCCGCAGCATGACATGCTCGTAATGACTCACCGAGGCTGAGGAAGTACTCCTGCTGATGGTTCAGGCTACTAAAAATGATGGTGGTTGTGATGATAAAGATGATTGATTTGTTCGTTGTTGGAGTTTTACGTCCTGACAACATCTAAGGTCAATGAGTGAGGGACTTAGAGGTGTTACGCCATGTCGGCAGCTATGGCCATATTCATGGCGAACATCCACGGCCATATCACGACGGGTACAAACTTGTGACAGTGCGCACTCATGGCCACTTTATAGTGCTGCCCCATTGGGAGACCAGGCCACTGGCACCTTGACCTGATATCCCGCTCAGTCACATTATCCTGACACTGAGCCAACCAGTATTTGCCCTATCCTAATAATGCCATGCGGTTTACTAGAAAGCAACAATTATCAATTTTGTAAGTCATTGGTTTGTTTCGAGCGGGAATTGAACTCCTGACCTTCGCATGGGAGGCCTGCGCTCTGCCGATTCGGCCACCGATTCCGGTATTTATAGCAAATAAGATTCTGAAGTAAATAACTTAGCTTTTACCCAAAGCTGTGTAGAATCTAATGCTCGGATATGCGGCTGTGTACGTAGGTTATGAGGAAAACAATACAGACAAAGAGAAAGGAAGAAAGTAAAGTATAAGAGAGAGAGAGTCCAGCCCTCTGGTTTATTATTATATAGTTAAATGGGTTCTTGGTAGAGTATCATACCACATACTTCCACCAATGGGAATCGAGCATTCCTGGTTTCACCAATAGGAATCCAGCATTCCTGTTCTCTATGGATACCAGTGGAGCCACTGCTCAAGGCTTTGAATTATGCATGTCACCGGCAACATGGACAATGTGTTTTATTCGATCACATTAGTTTACAATCTTATAGTTGTATCGAATTAAATTTAAGTAGCTTATGGCTGATAATTTTATTAGTAAAATGATATAATGAACTGCCTGGTATCAGGTTTATTTATATTGAACTGTGCAGCCCACCAGGCCACAGGACAGTGTTAAAAGAATCCCTATAGAGTGCCTGTCACACCTTACCGGATTGAGCACTGGACACGACTGGACAAAGAATTTTCTAGTCCGGTGGTGTTTGGTATCAAAATGTACCGAAATGTGTCAAAATGTTGCGCTCTTGGGTCAAAGGCCGCCGGACGAAACAAACACTAAACAGACAAGGAACGTACATTAAGGAATAGTCACCAGACGATAACCGGACGATAACTGGACGACACCGTATGTAACCGGACAAGCAATGGTGAACCGATGGACAAAAACCGAATGTCAAATGGATGGACCAAACAGCAACCGGACACGTACCGGACTGTTAACGGATGTGCCAAAAACGATGATCGAATTCCCACAACACTGTCAATGGACTATTCAGGAAGCAAATCGGAGATGTAACAGATGGGTACCGGTGATGAAATGGACAAAACATACTAAACAGACTTAAACCGGACACCAACCATACACGTCAGTCTGGCGGTGTCCAGTGCAAGTTTTGTGCATGTTCAAAACTTGCCGCCGGACAGAGAACGGAAACGCCGGATGCCTACCATATATAAACCGGACATTGACGTATTTCACTGGACAATGTCCAATCCGGTAAGGTGTGACTGAGCCTAAAAGAATGCACAATAGCTCAATTTGAGGCTAGTTTGCTAGTAGTATAAGCAGATCTCAGTTTGACCCTGGCCCAAGGCACACCTTCCAGTGACTACTTTTGTTGTTTAAGATTTATACTGCCTATCATGGATAAGCCTGAATAGGCTTGTTTTCACCATTAAACAGTTTGTCGATAGAAAGCCCGAGCCTACACTTTTACCGACCACACTACATAGACATGGTATAAGAGCAACTGCCTTTGATGATGCTGTAAGTTATACCCAACAGTGGAAATCTAAATTGGCAGAGATGGGGGCATGGGGAATCGAACCACTGACCTTCAGATTAGGAGTCCGACCTAGAAAAAAGTCAGACACTCTAACCACTCCACCACAGAGAACACCACAATACACCACTTCCAATAAGAAATTTGTTTGCTTGTTGGGGTTTTGCGTCCTAGCAACAGCTATGGTCATATCAGGATGTGTGCCGATTTGTGACAGTGCACATTCATGCTGACCTTTATAGTGCTCTCCGACTGGGATATCAGGTCACTGGCACAATGATCCAATATCCCACTCAGTCACATTATCCTGACACTGAGTAATGCCGAATGCCAGGCTAGGAAGCGACAAGTATCAAATTTAAGTCATTGGTTTGACTCGAACGGGAATCAAACTCCCAATCTCCCACATGGGAGGTCTACGCTCTACCTCATCCGGTTTTTCCAGTAAGAGGTAAACCACTTATCTAGATTTGAACATTCAGATCCAATTTAGATACCAATGCACTTATTAAGTATTATTGTTACATGTTTGTTGGGGTTTGTACATCCTAACAACATCTACGTTCATATCAGGACGGCCAAAGGCGGTCCCATGCAGCAGGGAGTTGGCTTCCGGTAGATTCATGTTCAGAAAAATAAGGGAGGGAAAATGAAAGTTTGTTTTATTTAACGACGCCTCTAGAGCACATTGATTTTTATCATCGGCTATTGGACGTCAAACATATGGTCATTCTGACATATATATTTCTTTGGAGGAAACCCCCACTGCCGCCACATAGGCTACTCCTTCCAATAAGCAGCAAGGGGTCTTTTATATGCACTTTCCCACAGAGAGGACACCACATACCACAGCCTTTGATGAACCAGTTGTGGACCACTGGTTGGAACGGAAAATACCCCAAACTGCAAATGTCTCCACTGAGCAGGATCGATCAGATGACCCACACCTCCACAGGCCGCCACTACTGCCTGAGCTACGTCCCGCTCCTAAATCAGTGAGGGAGCAAAGGGGGGGGGGGGGTGAGCGGACGGTCTGGCGTGATGGGGAGGGGGTGGAGAGAAAGAAATCTTTGATTTCACTTAGCTGCCATACCGATTCCGCACCACCTCTCGCATCGAAACCCAGACGCTCTACCCACTCGGCCATGCCGTCCGGTGTGGGGGTAGCAGCGTCGCCTCCCAGTCCTACCAGCGGAGCACTGGTAACTCAATAGCTGTAGTCAAGTCGGTCACCGGTAACTCAATAGCGGCCGTTAACACCGACCCCAGACGGTCGGCGCCCTGCCTCACTGTCGGCTCAACTCCGCCGGGATGATCTCTTAAAGTACACGCACCTGGCGCCATGGCCGAATCGGTAGAGCGCGTGCCTAGCGTCCGGAAGGTCGGGAGTTCGGTTTCGCGGTCGAGTCAAACCAATGATTTATCAAATTTGTACTTAGCCAGGTGCTAGGCATTGTTAGGATAGGGCAAGGAGTGGTTGGGTCAATGTCAGGATAATGTGATTGAGTGGGATATTGAGCCATTTAGCCGCACTGGACTCATTCAGGTAACCGGAAATAACCAACAATATATCTTTGTTTTCCCATCACGTTGTAAAATATTCCGATTTACGGCATCGGGGGGAATGCAAATGTTCTATTCCTAAACAGGTGAACATGACCAAGCGCATGCATGTATATATATGTAGGTGCTGGTGGTGCTGGAGTGGGATGTAAATATACCTAGTGGTGCTGGCAGGGCTGTGTGTGAGGGGCACTCAGGGCCTACCCCCTCCCCCCTCTGTTAGGTAGGATCACCACACTCAGGCTCAAGGCAGGTGGTGGCCAGGGGAGCCACACAGATTGATGGTGGTGGGCAGACCACTGGTAACCATGGGGACCAGGAATGCTGGATCCCTATTGGTAGAGCCAAGATTGCTTGTTTCCCATTGGGGGAAAGGGGTGGGGTGATACTCTACAATGAACCCATGTAACCATATAAATAATAAACCAGACGGCTTGACTCTCTCTCTTCCTTTACACTTTATACTCTTCCTTTCTCTTTGTCTGTATTGATTTCACTATAGCCTGCCTACACAACCATAGAGTCGAGTCCTAGTCGTTACATAATTGGTGACCACAACGAGTCTAATCTATTAGTTGAGTAGTGGACTCATCTTTACAACGTGACAGGAAGTGCTGTTGAATACATGCACATAGCTTTTAGAGTAAAACTACCATGTTGTAATGACTAATACATGTGACAGCGAGTACTATTGAATACATGGTCCGAGCTCTATGGGAGAACACCACTGAATTATAACAACACACATAAACGTAATAAAAGTTAGTGGTGACATCGATAGCAGACGACATTTAGCCAAATTGGCGACAACAGGCTTTTAACGGTCAGAAAGCCAATGCTTCGCGGCTTATCTGAAGCCCGCGTATGTCATTACACCAGAACCTCATGTAATTTCCATAAAACACCGCGGTTCCCTTTATTCTCTCCACCAATGAAAAAGAAGGCCACACAACACAACAACAATAGCACAATTTTAGATAGCATCTAAACCACCCAATGGGAATCAATCATTTTAATTGAGGTACTATTAAATGTTATTGTTTCTATTGAGTGCCATTCTTTGGATGCTGTGGTTTAAATTAATCCTTAACATGTATGCACTTGAAAATAAACAAACACACAAAAGCACACAGAATAAAATCTCAATATAAACTAAAGCTAACATTCCAGTTCACCACTCGTGGTTTTATTCATCAAAGGAAAGAAGTCGCGAACAAATAATGCAGTCATGTTTGGTTTCCATGGCTACAGGTCCTGTGGGCGGTTTTATCTCTACCTACTACCATGTTTGGCGTCAGGTGTAGATTTACATAACAATAGCCGCCACCAGGGCAGCGCTTATCTCTAATGGCCGCCTGTCACCTGGTACAGGATGGCTGCAAAATACATTGCTCATGCACGGCTGATAAGGAGAGTAAAAGGCATGGGGTAATGGCTGCCATGGCAACTGGGTGGGTGGCTCTTACTAGTCTTAGACTAGCTGTTCTGCGTGTTGGTTGCACATTTTGAGCGGCGACTGCTGGAGTAGCCACTATGGTGTTAGTGTGGTGAGGATCCCGATTGGGGGCGCCACATGGAGCGTTAAGTGGTGAGTGGGATGAACAGGTTGGTATTACCTGCTCTAAGTTTATACTCGTATACTTCTTATACATCACACACATATATAAAATATGTAATATATGAAATATATGCTATGTAATATAATATATAGTATATATTATATATATCATTCATATATTATATATATATATAACAAAAATATATACTTTTAAATTTAGCTAATATACATAAGATATAATATATATAGTATATTATGCATAATATAATATGTGTAATATATATTTTATAATATATATTATATTATATATATATAATATAATATATAGTATATATATATATGAGGGATGGAAGATCGCCGGCAATTTGAGGACTTTCGAGAATTTTTGGTAATTTGCCAGTTGTTTTATTTGTTAATTATTCTATAATTAGCGATTTATTCCAGCTATTTCTTCAACTACCTCTTAAATATATCTAAATGCCAGGAATATTTCAACCTGGTGAGGAGCAGGACGTAGCTCACATGGTACCATATCCACTTGGGAAGGTGTCGGTCATCCGATCAATACTTCTCAATGGACCCATTTGCAGTTTGCACTATTTTCCATTCCAACCAGTGGTGCACAATTGGCTCATCAAAGGCTGTGGTATGTGCTGTCCTGTATGTGGGAAAGTGCTGATAAAAGACCCCTTGTTGCTTATTGGAAAGAGTACCCTGTGTGGTGGCAGTGGGTTTCCTCCAAAGAAATATGTCAGAATGACCACATGTTCGGCATCCAATAGCCGATGATACAAAAATCAATGTGCTCTCGAGGCGGCATTAAATAAAACAAGCTTTCCTTTTTACATACACCGTAATAGGGTTAACAGGACCTCATATGTGGACTGCTTTATGGGTGGACTCATTTATCCACCATCAGTTATTGATCAGATATCAGCCCTTGATTGATCATCAGTCATTGATTACATCAATCATTGATGTGATCTGATAATGAAAGCTGTGCTGTAGTTACAGAGGGTTCTGTATAATTGCAATATGCTTTCATATCATGCGATGCTACACGCTGCTGATGGGGAAATAAAGTGCTAGACACTTCTTTTTTTTTTAATTAAAAAGAATTTGACTTGTGATTAGAACAATGATGGTGTTGCCTACTTGGCTGATCCCCGGGGTAATTGGCAACTTACATTTATGAACAAATGCTAAGGCTCGAATGTGTGGCTGTGTAGGCCGGCTATAGTTAAATCAATACAGAACAAGAGAAGGAAGCGTATAAAGTGTAAAGAAGAGAGAATCCAGCCCTCTGGTTTATTATTTATATGGTTACATGAGTTCATTGTAGAGTATCACCCCACCCCTTTCCCCCAATGGGAAAAAAGCATTCTTGGCCATACCAATAGAGATCCAGAATTCCTGGTCCCCATGGATACCAGTGGTCTGCCCACCACCATTAAGCTGTATGGCCCCCATGGCCACCACCATCCTTGACCTTTGAGTGTGGTGATCACTATCCCAGCAGAAGGGGTAGGCCCTGAGTGCATCCACACCCAGACCTGCCGGCACCACTATGTCTATTTACATCCCACTCAGGCACCACCAGCCCATACATATGTAGTGATCTGCACTGACCTCTCAGGCAAGCAGCCGCATATACAGGTAGGCATGGGTAGTGTGGTGATATCAGGGAGCCTAGGTGGTGTAATGGTTAGCACACTGGCCTGGAATGCAAAGAGATATCATTTTCATCACCCCTGTAGTGTATTGAAGCAGGCGAACACCTTGACGTCCAGTTAATGAGTGTTTATTTACCTTCCAATCCGTGACGTCATTTCTCCCCTGAGTCCCAGCTATACGCACTGTACTCATACCTTACATCTTCCTTTCTTTTTTTATATTTTTGAGGGAAATGGGTGAAAGGGGGGGAGTGGGGTTGTTACATTATATATTATGTTACGGTACAGTATTAATTTACAGTCACGGATGGAAACAGGGTAGACAATTAACTCCCTACAGTAGCTCAGGAAATATATCGAAACAGGAACCATAAACGGATGAACTTGCAAGCACGCTTAATTAACAATTGATTTTTTTTTTTTTTTTTTTTTTTTTTTAGATATAGAAGATATCGCTTATAATGTAACGACTATCTTAAAGTCGAAGTATGTTTGTTACGAAACCCCAAGTCTTACTGGCGGACGTGAGACACGCCCGCTCTGAGTTGTGTACTCGGTAGGGGTTTTGTGTGTGGATATGTATCTGTTTGGGAGCAACGACTGTATTTGCCCAGGTCGTGCTGCATCATGCCTTGGCTTGCAGGGCGGAGCATGTGGTGTGGGTACCTGAAACATATGAATTCTATTCCTGTGTAACATCTTCCCTGCACTGTTCACAATTACATAGTCTCTCCGTTTATTTTCGTTTGTTTGTGTTACTGTGCCAGCCTTCCATTTCCCTTCATGTGTTTTGTATTTTATGTGATCGTGTACTTTTAACTTGTTTTTTGTGTTCTCAGCCCTCTTGTCATAGTAGTGTTTTTGTCGTTCCTGTATTTTGGCAATGTTTTCTGTCTTTGTTGTTTGAACTTGTGGTTTCAAACGGTCTGTTATGACCGGTAATTTAGAGCGAAGGCGACGACTCATGAGTAGTTGGGCTGGAGAGGCGTTCATTTGCCTTAAAGGGGTATTACGGTAGTTTAATAAATACAGGTTGAAATCCTGATCATTTTCTCCTGCTTTTTTCATCATTTTTTTTATTGTTTGCACGTAGCGTTCTATTTGACCATTACTTTTAGGGTAATATGGGCTAGACACGATGTGGTCGAATTTGTATTTGTTTACAAAAACGTTGAACTCGTTGCTAGCAAACTGTGGTCCGTTGTCAGAGACGAGGGTGGTTGGTATGCCATATCTTCCAAAAATTTCTTTCAGAGCTTTAATTATAGCATTTGAAGTTGTGAGAGAAAGTTCAACCACTTCAGGAAATTTAGAGTAATAATCTACCAGTATGAGATACGTTTTGTTTTGATATTGGAACAAATCTACCCCCACCTTACAGAAAGGTATGTCGGGTATATCATGAGGGACCATGGGCTCAGCGCTGAGTGAATTTCTATAATTTTGGCATGTGTTGCATCGGGATATCAGATCTTCAATTTGAGTGGTCATCCCCGGCCAAAAAACAGTGTCCCTCGCTAGTTGTTTACATTTTATTATTCCTAAATGGGTTTCGTGCAGGATGTTCAACATCTCCCTCTGACATTCAGCAGGTATAACTAATTGAGCCCCCTTAAATATCATATCATTTGTGGTAGTTAAGTCATCTTTGTATGTGAAAAAAGGTTTTGCGCAGGATTTCACCAGGGTGTTTCTAGTAGGCCACCCCTCCTTTATCAATTTTGTAACTTCAATAAGGGCACTGTCTCCTTTAGTAGCAGCTGTAATGCGTGTTATCATGTCGTGTGCAATTTCTATGGTTGCTATGGAAATAGAATCATCAAACAGATTCTGTGGTGTCACCTTGTTTGTATGTGCACGTGATAGTGTGTCAGCAAAAAACATTTCGCTACCTGTAACATATTTCATGACTATGTTATAGTTTTGTAGTCGCATCCGCATTCGCTGCATCCTGGATGACAATACGTGCAACGGTTTCGACATTATAGACACGAGTGGTTTATGATCAGTTTCAATGATAACCTGTTTACCATATATGTAGTCGTGAAAACGGACACATCCAAAACAGATTGCTAATAACTCTTTCTCAATTACAGCGTATGATGATTGGCATGTGTCTAAAGCTTTTGATGCCATGGCAATGGGTCTGCACTGCTGGAATATGGCAGCACCTAGGCCGGACTTGGACGCATCTACCTGTAAAGTTATTTGCTCGTCTACATCGTAGTATTTCAATATGGGTGCTGTCATTAAAAGATTCTTGAGCGTGTTGAATGCCTGGTCTTGTTCATGTTGCCAGAACCATACTACATTTTTAGTAAGGACTTGTCTTAATGGTTTGGATATGTTTGACAGGTTTGGGATGAACTTTCCAACATACCCTATCATGCCTAGAAAACGCTGAATTGCAGCTTTGTCAGTTGGGGTGGGCATGTCAAGAATAGCTCGGATGCAGTCGTCGGTGGGTTTCAATCCAGATTGGGTTAAAGTGTGTCCCACATAGTTTACTTCGGTTTTACAAATTACAGACTTTTTTGGGTTTAGGCGGAGGTTCGCCTCCCGAGCGCGTTTGAACACATTTTCTAAATTATTATTATGCTCCTCCTCAGTGCTGCCGTACACTAAAATATCATCAGCAATCACATTTACTCCTGTCAAACCATATAATATTTTGTTCATTTCGCCAATAAAAATGTCACCAGCGGTTTTAATACCAAATGGCAGTCTGGTATAACGGAAACGCCCCCATGGGGTATTAAAGGTACATAACTTCGAACTCTCATAATCTAACTCTATCTGCCAGTATCCGCTATTCGCGTCAATTACAGAGAAAAATTTAGCTTTGCTCGTTTTAGATATTACCTCTTCAATTGTTCTGGTTGGATATGGGGTACTTAAAATGGCCTTATTGAGCTTGGTCGGATCTAGGCATACTCTAATCTTATTTGGTTTTTTTACAATTGTTATAGAACTAACCCATGGGGTTGGGTCATTTTGTCGTACAATGACACCCATATCTAACATTCTATCTAATTCAGCTTGTACTCTGTCCACAATTGCATGGGGAATTCGACGTGGTGGGTCAATAACAGGGTCTATATGAGTGTCGACATGAATTTTTGCATTGCTCTTGATCTTCCCTAAACCTGTGAAGATGTCCGCGTAATTTTCTACCAGGCGGTTCGCAGCCTGGCCGATTGGAGTGGACTGTGTCGTGTGTACGGAGAGTTCCCCAATCCGTTGAAGCAGCCTTAGTTGAACACACGCCTCCTTTCCCAGGATAGGTGTGCCGTTCGTCGTCACTTGAAATGTTAACGGCAGACCATCTACGTCGACCGTTGCTTCCCCCTCAGGACGGATCCGATCACCTGAGTACGTGATTAGACAACAACGTGAAGGATTTAGTACGACGTTGTGTAGTTCGTCGTAGACACGACGAGGAATGATATTGGCTTGAGAGCCAGTGTCCAGTTTGAAACGAACAGGAAAATTTTGCAACTTGCATTTCACGTACCACAAGCTGCTGCTGTTCGTCGGCTCGGCAGTTATTTCACCGACGAACAGGTCGTCATTCTCGTTGTCATCTTCTGTTGTATCATCTGGGACACCTGCTTGTATATCTAGTTCATTCACTTGTGCACGATTTGGTCTCCGGGACCGGCAGACTTTCTGAAAGTGTCCATACCTGCTACACTGCAGGCATTGCTTATCCGCCGCTGGGCACGCTCCATCGCCGTGTGTATACCCGCATCGGGTACAGTTCGCACGAGGTAAACTGGGCCTCGTGCTGTTTTCAGGCCATCTGCGCACGCGCGCTGTTGCCGTATATTTCCTGGGACGTGAAACATAGTTCTCTTGTCGCGTGGTTACGGCATCTACTTGTTCCTCCGTATTGAGATGTTCGCTTGCGTCAAGTTGCTTATGAGTGTTCTCGCTCAGTCTACACAGTTCAAAACATGAGCTTAACGTTAGATTAGGAGTTTGTAGTAATTTATCGCGTAGCCTTGAGTTTTTTACGCCACACACTAACCTGTCACATAGCAACGCGTCTTCCATTGATGCATAGTCGCAGTATGACACTTTATGTTTCAACTCTCTGATGTAGCTATCCATGGTCTCGGACGTTTGATTGTATGAGTTGAATTGGTAGCGCACGACTGTTATATTGGTTTTACCAACACAATACTCCTCGAACAGGTGGACGAGATGATCGATCTTGTCTTTTTGTGCCTCTTGTACTTTGAACGTTAAGTGTAGCTTCTGCGCCTCTTGTCCAGCTACGTGTAAGAAGACGCAGCACTGTATTTTTTCTGTTTTGTTCGCAGCACCCGATGCGATACTATATATTGTGTACGCGTTATGCCAGGCCCTCCAATTCATGGCCAAATTTCCCTCTAGGTTTAACGGCAGCGGTGGTTTTAAACCGGATAACGCCATTTATCCAACTTGGGTCGTGTACAGTTCAGACACACGATCTGACACCATGTAGTGTATTGAAGCAGGCGAACACCTTGACGTCCAGTTAATGAGTGTTTATTTACCTTCCAATCCGTGACGTCATTTCTCCCCTGAGTCCCAGCTATACGCACTGTACTCATACCTTACAACCCCCATGACACTGGTTGCCGTGACCATGATCCTATACAAGCTACACGCTGTATAGTTGTTGAACCTACCCTGTGTATGTATATGTAAGTGCAGTGCCTGTATGTATGTAATTGTAAGCATTAAAAGACTTACAATTCCAGGGGGACGAGTGTAGTGGTCTGCACTGACCTCTCAGGCAAGGAGCCACATATACAGGTAGGCGTGGGTAGTGTGTTGATATCAGGGAGCCTAGGTGGTGTAATGGTTAGCACACTGGCCTGGAATGCAAAGAGATGTGGGTTCGAGTCCCACTCTAGGCGCAATATTTCCCAGTTTCATCACCCCCATGACACATATATATATCACCCCCATGACACATACATGCGCCTGGTCACGTACACCAATCATTAAGAGAACATTTGCATTCTCCTCTATGCCGTATATCGGAATATTTTACAAAAGTGTGGGGGATGGGGTAGTTTTCTCCGCCATTGTTTGTATGGTGCATAGATGGTGGTGTTGTTGTAGTAATGAACTGACAGGTGGCATTGTTAATGGGTATTAAAGTTTCGTAGTCCGATGGTTTTGAGTTTCAGCCATTTTTTCTGAGATAAATATATTACATGGATCGTTATAATCTTCCTTACTTTAGTTTGGGAGAACTTTGATTTTAAATGGCTAACTTTGGAGGTATTTGAAACGCAAACATGGAAAATTAATTTAGGCAAGCTTGCCAAAATTCTGACACCATAAGGTTCTGTAATAACAGGTTCTATTAAATTGACTCAGCGTTCCCTTCTATGTGGCAACACATGCTTAATAATTGTATCAGTATCGAAGTTAGATATGTAGAATCAAATCTAGGTGAGTGTTTTAGTTTGAAAATGTGTGTTTGTTGTTTTTTTTTGTGGGGAAGTTTGTTGTTTGTTTGTTGTTGTTTTAGTCTAGCAACATCTAAGGTCATATCAGGATGGGTCCACTTGTGACAGTGTGCACTCATGGCGACTTTATAGTGCTGTCCCACCTGGAAACCAGGCTGTCGGCACCATGACCTGGTATCCCACTCAGTCACATTTTCCTGACACTGAGCACACCAATCCTTACCCTGTCCTAATAATGCCGAGCACCTAGCTAGGAAGCGACAAGTATCAATTTTTAAGTCATTGGCTTGACTCGACCAGGTTTCGACCCCACGATCTACCAGCAAGGGAGACGGACGCTCTAACTCATTTGGCCATCCCGTCTGGTCAGGCGCAGGAGGTGGAGTGGTGCATGCCAGACCCCCCCACCCCCACCACCACCTAATCAGGGGGGGTAGGAGAGGAGGCACTACAGAGCTTATTACAGGCGATAAGGGGCTTATCACTATCCGTATAAAATAGAGCACAATATGCTAGTGGTGGCTTCGGTCGCGTTGCACTTTCATGCCGCAGTCACACTACGACGTGTTGCACCAGCGTTGGACAACGCGTGCCATGGGTTTTTGGGCGAAGCGTTGGTACACGTCTGGCATGTTACCGGCGCGTTACCGCCGCATCGGTCCACATACACTGATAGCAACGTGTGAGCCAACACGTCGGCGCCAGGTGGCTTGTGCCGATCGTTTTCTGCTTGCACAAAACTTTCAACACACCCCGAGGTTGGAGGGGACGTTACGAAGGCGTTCGCAACACGTCGACACCGTTGGCGGCGCGCCGGCGGAACGCTGGCAGACGTCGGTTAACGTTGGTTTTTTTCCCCCCAAAATGTGACCGTTCCGTCGGCATGTTGGTGACTTCCCCGCGATGTGTAGCGGGCGCATTACTGGCGTTGCTCCAGCATTTCTCGATGCGTTCGACGTGTTGCCGGCCTGCCTGGACGCGTTGGCGACGGGTGTGGACGTGCTCCCAGCGCGTCCTTACGTGTTGGTGGCGGCTATGTACGCATTGACACGCTTCTAACACATTAGCAACGCGCTGCCTACATGCCACCAACACGCCACAGGCACGCCACCAACACGCTAACAACACGCTCCCAACACACTCCCAACACGCCAATGACACGCTACTAAAACGCCACCAACACGCCACTGACACGCTACAATCCGTCGGACTTTCTCCCAAAACGCCGAAAAGTTGGACGTGTGTCATGTGCTAGCAAATATTTTGCGCATTGGCGGCACGCCGGAAAACACGTTTTAGTGTGACTGCACCATCAGGGAATACATTGGTAGTGTGTGCTGGTACACATTGATTGATATATTGATTGGAGCTTTGTATCCTGGCAACATTTCAGGTCCTGCCAGGATGGGGTGGTGGCAGTGAACGAGTGCATTTAGAGCATGAGTAGTGTGTGGGAGGGTGGAGTTGGGGGTAGGGAGAGTGAATGGGGAAGGGTCAGGTGGGGGAGTATACTAATATAGGGAGATGGCAAATGATGGCGATAGTTGTAAGGATGGGAGTGGAGTGGGTTGTGTGGGTGTGGGCTGCGGTTGGGGAGAATAATTGATAGTGTCGACAAAAGCTCAGCTTAACCATTATGTGTGCAGGGCTCCCTGATGGCCACATCGATACCACTTTGTTCCCATGTTGACCAGATCGATATTTTGTGGCACAGATTTCCGGAAGTTACGTGGTAATCAGTGACGGCATTGCATCAATCACTGATAACAAAATGGTACATATATGTGTACTATATATGTATATGTAGCAGGTTACTTTGTTGATGTTTGACATCCTAGCAACAATGACATATCAGCCAATGTCATATCTGGATGGGTACGTGGGTATGCAGGTATTGCAGGTATAGCAATACCTCAGGGAGTTTGACGCCCCTGCCTTGCAGAGTTGTAAACCACTGCCTTGTGGTACAGGTCCTTGACAGAACCGAAGGCTAAGGGAGCAAACCTAAACAGAAAACCATGTCACTGTGGCAGCATTAAGGGCGGTTGATGTATGGAACTCCCAACATCTCCCGACCAGCCACTGCAGGGACAAATAGTTTTGCGCCTGTCTTGACATGTTCTTGCCGGTGTGAAACCTCTATTTGCTCCCCGAGAGAGTGCCGCTGGTAACTTGCAAAAGCCAGCAGCACTTCAACACTTTTGCAGGCAGCTTTCATGAAATGTACAACCGCACAAAACACCATACCGGCTCGGTCGTCGCCCGGGTTACCAAGGACCGCGCTGCTCGAGCTCATCTTCCGTCGACAGCGGAAAATCAGCTAGGAGGACCACAACGCAGGAGAGCGGCAGTCAAGTAATGAAAGCAGTCTTTGTCGCATCGCGACCGACAGCATGATGATGATGATGACTATATATGTACTATATATATATAAATAATATATAAATACGGTACATTACGGATAAGGGTGGGGGTACGCCATTGTTGACGAAAAAAATCTCGGGCGCAAGTGACAGTGTAGCGTCCAGGATAGAAGCATGCCGGCGGTGGAGCCACCGGTCACGTGGTTGGAAGGGGGTTGGGGGGCGTACCTCAAGTAAGCCACCCCATCAGTAATAAGGTAGGAAATAAACACATAATCCCTTTTGTGCCTTTATACTCGCATAATGCTTATACATCACCTATACATATATATATATATAAATATATATATAGCGAATGACACTGGCCTACATCCGGTGGAGGCGAAGAGGGTAGGTGGAGCCACCGGTACAGTGTTGGTCTTATGGAGTATAGCAAATAATAGTAATAATTCACCCGTACGCATCTTTATACATGCATAATTCCTTTTACATCACACACACACACATATATATATGGATAGTGATAATCCCCTTATCGCCTGTAATAAGCTCTGTAGTGCTCCTCCTCTCCCCCCCCCCCCTGGGGTGGGGGTAAAGGGGGGGGGTGCCCTCCATGCACCGCTCCACCCCCACTCGCTGGGAAGTTACATATAATAATGGAGTGGCGGCTATAGTGTGCAGGGGTGGTGGTGCCCCCATCAGAGCTGGGTTTGGGGAGGCTGGAGCAGTAGATGACTAGGACAGGCTCCATCAGTCCATGGAGCTGAGTGAGTGATGAGGGAAAGGAGGGATATTCCGGGTTAGAACACTTGATGGGTTATGCCCATTCCCCTGACACTTTATATTGGTATTGCAACAGGTTGGGGTGGTTGTCGGAGTTTTACGCCCTGGGAACATCTAAGGTCATATCAGGACGTGTACCGACTTGTGACATTGCACACTCATGGCGACTGTATAGTTATATTAGTGTTGTTAACAGTTCGCCGAGCATGGTGTTGAACATCAAAGAGATACTCGATATGAATGCACTCTATATACCCTAGGCCTCCCTGTCACAATCTGCACTCAGATGATCTGCAAATAAATGTTTTTTTTTAGTAGGGATGATGGGAACATCTATTACTTTTGGCGAATATTACAATAAAGCAAATTAATTAAGACAACACTGAGCCTATAACGTGCGGAACGCAAACCGCAGCGCCGCCTGGTGCTAATTCTAGGTCGGCTATTAGACGGTTTCCAAACTCCCCTTGACACGTGACTCTAGATTTCTGCTAAAATTAGCCCTGTGGAGCTCTGTGAGCCTCTAAGGGAAGGAAACGTTATCTCAAAGAGCAGCCATTTGGAAGTGTCTTTGTTTTTGCGCTTGCCAATATTTTAAGCAATTGCTATTATTATAATATTCATGTAAACAGTTTGAAATTCGGGCATCAAGAGAAGTCTACTACAGATCTCGCCGCCGTAACTTGCCGCTCGTGGCACTGGCGGCGGTATTACGGAGCAAAAGCCGTCCGGTCAGCGATTGGACATAATACATAATAACCATTCTCAGTAATAATAATGAAACCCAAGCTACACTCCGCCATTTTATATCTGCATAATATATATATATTATATATATTTATGTATTTATATACATATAAATATATATATATATATAATTATATATATTTATATATATATATATATATAATTATGATGCGACATCATGAGTGGTAGATTAGCTAGCTATTCATTAACCATCGAAATATATATTCTTTAATGCATGGATGTTAATCAATTTGTTGATTCTTTTTTTAAAGCGAAAGGCTTCCCCCCTCATGCAGTATGCAAATTAGCGCTCCCGATATCAAGTTCCCGGGCTAGGTGTGCATGTGAGGGTGAAGATTCTCTGTGTCTGAAGGTAGCCATAATTAGATCGACATTGAATAATAAGTTCCATTTCATCAAAGCAATGCGTGACCTCTCTCGCTGGCTCTATTTCTGTCTCTCTCTGTACTGTACTCCCGACGACATATCGACAGCAATGGATGGCCCAGTGGTTAGCGCGGCTTCGAATCCCGGCTAAGTCAAATCACAGTTTCATGAAATGTACACATGTTTTTACCTTTTCTTTAGCTTGGCATTACAAAATTAAGATCCACTTCAATTCAATAACATTTATTTCAACATCCTCATTATATATAGTTACAATTTCCCTCTATAGTCAGGGGGCCAACGGCCCAAAACAGCCATAGGTGTAAAAGTGCGTACTAATGCAATTTTATTGCAGATTGGGATAGTCATATACCTATATTTTGAGAATCAGGAGGGTGCCACTCTGGCACCCTTGAGCAATTTTTTTTATAAGCCGTTTTTGATATGATGTCATATTGGATCAAACTTAGTTACAGTGGATGAAGAAAAGGGGAGTGACAGAAGCACAATGCTGATGATATACATTCCCTTTGCAAGCACTGGTTGGTACAATGTCATGATATGTGACTGAGTAGGTTATTGTGCCGCCATGGATATGTATAACCCCCACCATAAGTGTGAACGCTCAGAAGTTCATTTGACCCCCTGTTCTGTTCTCATAATATATAGTATGTATTAGTTCTGATGTTGATAGGATGTAAAACCCCATACGATTGCCTCATCACCCCTTGCTGAATATGGTTCTTTTTCTGCTGTATTTTTTACAGAACTGACGCCAGTGGTCCAAAGGGCAAAGGATTCAAGCTCATCATGACAGCTTACAGCGAAGGTAAGAGTGAGGCAACTAATGCATGCATAGCAGCTGCAATGTGTTTAGTTGGTGGCTCTCATCACTTCTCATCACACATTGAACCCCAGCTGCTCGCTACTATGGGAGCAACTCACTGCCAGTTGTGATGGGATGAGCAGTTCACGTAGTTCTATAATACACTGTATAGTTCACTGCCTGCCGCTATGGGATGAGGAGGTCCATCTTGTTATATAATACATGGTATAGCTCACTGCCTGCCATGATGGGATGAGCAGCTCACCTTGTTATATACTACATGGTATCGCTCCATGCCTTCTGTGATGGGATGAACAGTTCGCCTTCTTGTATTATACACGGTATAGCTCACTGCCTTCTGTGATGAGTTCACCTTGTTCTATAATACACAGTATAGGTCAGTGCCGACCGTGATTGGATGAGCAGTTCACCTTGTTCTATAATACATGATATAGTTCATTGCCTGCTGTGATGGGTTGAGCAGCTAACCTTGTTCTATAATACACAGTATAGCTCACCGCAATGATGGGATATGCAGTTCACCTTGTTCGCTAATACAATATAGAGCTCACCACCTGCCGTGATGGGATGACCAGCTCACCTTGTTCTATAATACACAGCATAGCTCTCTGCCTGCCCTGGTGGGATGAGCAGCTCACCTTGTTCTAATACATGGTATAGCTCATTGCCATCCATGATGAGATGACCAGCTCACCTTGTTCTATAATACATGGTATAGCTCACTTCCTGCCATGATTGGATGAGCAGCTCGCCTTGTTCTATAATACATGGTATAGCTCAGTCTCCCTGATAGGATGAGCAGCTCAGTTTGTTCAGTAATACATTGTATTGCTCATTGTCTGCCATGATGGGGTGATCAGCTCGCCTTGTTCTATAATGCATGGTTTAGCTCACTGCCTGCCATGATGGGATGAGAAGTTCACCTTGTTCTATAATACATGGTATAGTTCAGTGTGCCCTGATGGGGTGATCAGCTCACCTTGTTCTATAATACACAGTACAGCTCACCACCTGTCGTGATGGGATGAGCAGCTTGCCTTGTTCTATGGTGCCCTGTATAGGCGTGGGTGCACAATGCGGATGGTTTGGGTGGGGAGAAGTGATGGGGGAGGGGGGTGGGGTGCGGAGGAGGGGGGCTGAGCGTGTCGCCTCGGGCCATCTCACATTGTACAAACCGAACAGCGCCTAGTGAATAGTTCATGAAGGCACCCTCCTGAGTTAGCTCTTACACTTGTTTGAACCTTGAGGAGCAACGCAGGGTGCACAACATCAAAGGCACCGCCATTGTGGTCGTCTGGGCGCCAGGACTCCTTTTCACCCGCGTCCATTCAGGTGTGTGGCCGCGGACACCCTACGTCATGTTGGTGTTAGTGTGGGGAGGGTCTGTTCTGCAGTGTTGCTAATTGTAAAGTAGTAGAAATACTGAACACAAAGTTGTCTGACGGTGAAGAAGGGTTATCGTGTTATAACATTGGTATGTGTTCTCTCCGTCTGCTGTCAAAAACAGATGCATTGTTTGTTACAAGGTGTAAATTAGTTAAATTGACAATGTCTAAAGCCCAACCCACCACCTAGTGCTAGTGGAAGGAACTAATATGGGTTAGACTCCAGAAGTAGTGCTTTAGGAGGTATATTAAATATATGGAGGTCAGCACAAAATAGTATAATTTAGCCTAAATCAATAGATAGAACTCAGCACAAGACAACTATAAAAGAAGTGATTAGAAATACCAGATGTGATGGACAATTGATAGAGGTGAAGCGCTTCATACAGTGCCAGCCTGGTGCATCCATGATGTACAAAACCAGATGGGATGGCCGAATGAGTTGAGCATCCGTCTCCTGTTTTGGGAGATCGGGGGATCCAAACCCATGGATCCATAGCTTTGAACCCTGGTTGAGTCAAACCAATGACTTAAAAATTGATACTTGTAGCTTCCTAGCCAGACGCTCGGCATTAATACGATAGGGCAATGACTGGTTGGCTCAGTGTCAGGATAATGTGACTGATTTGGATATCAGGTCATGGTGCCAGTGGCCTGGCCTGACAGTGGGGCAGCACTATGCAGTCACCATGAGTGCGCACTGTCACAAATCAGTATCCGTCCTCATATGACCTTAAATGTTGCTAGGATGTAAAACAACAACAAACAATTAAACGTTGTACAAATTCTGAAATGAACGATATGATAGGGCAGTACAGGTAGACATGTTTATTTTGAGCGGACAGAAGCCCCTGGGATCAGGCCCTAGAGATGCACAAGTTGTAATAGAGTGGGAGGGTGGGAAGATAAGACAAGTCAGTACCAGTAGGATAGTGTGCATTGCCAAGTATTTGACAATGGTCATGTGACAGTACAATTATTTACAACATATCCATATGTAGTCTGATATTGCCATCAGCAGTTAGTGTAAGTCACCTGAAATGACATTATTGTCCATTTCAAGACTTAGATATGGTATAGCTTGAAAATGTACATATGAGATAGTAAGGATGTAGTATACATTAACATTAAAGCTGCATAGTCCGATGTAATATCAAATTTTCAAAACCAAACCAATTATCTAGATTTAATTTTAAATGTCTAACTTAGATATTGTTGCACTTATTAAGCATTTGTTTCTGCGTAGAAGGCAATACTGAGTCAATTTAACAGAACCTGTCACTGCAGAAGTATATGGTGGCAGAGTTTTTGACAAGCTTGCCAAAACTAATTTTCCATGTTTGCACTCAAAATATCTCAAAAGTTCACCATTTAAAATAAAAGTAACTTTGAACTAATGTAGAGTAGATACTAGTGATCGATCTAATATATTTATCTCAGAAAAATACAGAAATTCAAAACCATCGGACTATGCTGTTTTTTTAGTTTTTTTTTATGTCCTAGCAACATCTAAGGTCATATCAGGACGGGTACCGACTTGTGACAGTACACAATCATGGTGATTTTATAGTGCTGCCCCACTGGAATATCAGGCCACCGGTACCATGACCCGATATCCCACCCAGTCACATTATCCTGACACCGAGCTAACCAGTTCTTGCCCTATCCTAATAATGCCGAGCACCATGCTAGGAAGTGACAAGTATCAATTTTTAAAGGCCCTGTCACACTACGACGTTTCCGCCGGCGCGCCGGCAACGCGCAAAATATTTGCAACCCGTCGGCACGCGGTCAACTCTTCGGCGCTTTGGGAGAAAGTTTGACGTGGCGCAGCGTGTTAGTGGCGGGTTGGAGGCGCGTTATTGGCGCGTTATTGGGGCGTTATTGGCGCGTTATTGGCGCGTTATTGGCGCGTTAGTAGCGTGTTATTGACGTGTTGTCGGCACGCTGTTGGCGCGCTGTCGGCGCGTTTACGGCATGGAGGCAGCGCGTTGGTATCGTGTTAGTATTACGTGAACCCGTACATATGCGCCAGCAACACGTTAGGACGCGCCCGCAGCGCGTCCACAGCGCGCGGCCAATGCATCCAGGCGCGCCAGCAACACGTTCAACGCGCCGAGAAACGCTGGAGCAACGCCAATGGCATGCCCACAACACGTCGATGGGACGTTCCCGACGCGCCGACAGAACGCTCCCATTTTGGGGGGAAAAAAGCCAACGTTAACCAATGTTGATCAACGTCCTGCCAGCGTTCCGCCGGCGCGCCGCCAACGCGTGTCGACGTGTTGCTAACGCGTCCGTAACGCGCCCTCCAACCAGTTGGCGCGCGTCGCCGCGCGTCCAAAGTTTTGTGCATGCACAAAACCTCGACGCGCCGCGACGCGCGCCGACGTGTCCATTCACGCGTTGCTATGTACCGACGCGCCGGTAACGCGCCGGCAACGCGCCGGCAACGCGCCGGTAACGTGCCGGACGTGTACCGACGTGTTGAACAAAAACCCAACCCGTCAAAGCGCGTCGAAGCGCGTTGGTGAGAAACGTCGTAGTGTGACAGGGCCTTTAGTCATTGGTTTGACTCGACCAGGAACAAAACTCGCAAAGTCCTGATCTTCCGCACGCGAGGTCTGGTATCGGACTATGCAACTTTAACTTAAAGTGGGTATCATTAAGGTGTACAAAAAAGTTTGTTTTATTTAATAACACGTCTAGAGCACATTGGTTTTTATCATCGGCTATTGTATATCAAAGATATAGTCACTCTGATATATTTCTTCGGAGGAAATCCACTGTCGCCTCGTAGGCTATTCTTTCTGATAAGCAGCGAGGGGTCATTTATATACATTTTTCCACAGACAGGACAGTACATGCCACAGCCTTTGATGAACCAGTTGGGGACCACTGGTTGAATCTGTTATGGGCATGTGTGCAAGTGTAGTGTGGGGTTGACCACCTGAGTACTCAGTTCTGGAGTTGACCCACAAACAGCTGGGTGGTCATTCTCTGAGGAAAAGGTCTATTTATAAGCACAAAGTTTCTTAACAGTACAGAGAGCCTAGCTAATTACCGTGAAATGTCGGATCTTTTGTTTCTGTTGTCAGATAAAGCTGCATTCGTTCAGAGTGTAAAGTAATTTCATTATTAAAGAGCAAGTATTTTGACAGTCCAGAAGGGCTAGTAGATTCTTTGGAAAGTGTTTGTAGTTGGTAGTTTTTTTTCTATCGATTACAATGCTCTAGAGCTGTGTCTACACGGGCAAATTTAAAACGATCTAGACAAATCGATTTATATGAAGCGATGTAGTGGCGCGTTTACACGGACAAAGTTTGAAAGTGTGTCGGCGCCGGGAACCAGCAGCCTTAGTGAGCCTGTAGCCGGCGAGTACTGCTATTTGTTTAGTCGCCGCCCGGGAACCAGCTGAATCACTTTACATAAACCACCTCGCGACCCGGTATACATGAAGCGTTTCATATGAATCGATTCAGCCCTAAAACGCCACAGCGTCGCGTTTACACGGCAAATGTGAATCGATCTAGGCAAGTCGTTTTATATGAGGCATTTTAAATCGCCCGTGTAAACAGGGCTTTAGTAAATGCCAATGTAACGCTGTTACAATGACCATAGTGACATTGATATTAGCCATATGAAATCATAATACTGCCTGTAGGCAATGTCAATTATTTTATTACTAATAATCATTGCAATGTAAATCCAAGTAGAGTACCCGTACTATCAATCAGCCAGTTTTGAAAGAAACCATCGGTATGACCTAATTACAAAATGATTAAAATGTTGAACGATGTACAAAATTCATTTCCCGGAAGAGCCAGTCTTAGAAACATATATTAAACGTTCAAAAGACCAAATATGGAAGCTATAGGTTTCAGCAATAACAACTTCTGTTAAATTGTCTGAATATTCCTTTCTGTGAAACAGCAAATGATTGAGAAGTGCACCAGTATCTAAGTTAGATATCTAGAATCAAATCTGGATAAGTGTTTTTTTTTTAAATTGCATGGTTTCAACGGACTATGCAGCTTTAACCCATGAAGGGAATACCTGTGAAAAGACTGACAATTGCTTATTATTATTATTATTATTATTACTGTGACTATAAAACAGATGGCTTCCCAACCGTATAGACCATGTTATCTATAGACCATGTGTGTGTCTGGGTAATTTGGCCCACATTGGAAGTTAGTACGTGTAGGCTTGCATGCTGCAAGTCATAAAACCTATCGCCAGGCCCCTTTACCCACCCACCCCTACCCCACCCTACCCACCTCACATCACCCCACCTCAACCCACCTCAATCCACCTCACCCCACCTCACCTCACCTCACCCCACCCCACCTCACCCCACCCAGCCAACCGCACTTCCTTACAGTAGGTGCGTCTCTGTACCGTAGGCTCAATGCTATGATTGCCAACTCCAGAACGAGGCTGCGACAACACACACACACACACACTGCACACACACACACCACACACACACACACATCAGGACGTCTGCACACTATTACGTTACTATGAGTCACAAACTTGTAGATTTAATCACGGAATTTGTCGAATTCAATTTGCACAGCGTCTAACCTCAAAGAAGGGAAGTCGGTGGGGTCTAATTTCCATTGCGGGATTGATTTCCGTTTCCGGTCACCAGGATCAGGCCCGAAGGCAGACGTTAGGGTGTGTAACTGTTTGCAATCTACAAACAGTTACAAGCCATAAACAAGAAGCAATAAAACCTAAATTATAACTAAAGAACAAAATTCAAAAGATTTGAATAAAATTGGACGTAGTGGTGCCTAGATAAAAGATTCGCCCGGTACTTGTAGAACTTGGGTGAACGACAATGTAGTGTAAATACGGGCGAAAATAGGTTTAGTATGGAACATGAACTAGAAACTGTGGCTCCAGTTATCAAATGGCTACCCATATAGGCACAGAGTTGATGAAATGGGCGAGAATGAAAAAGCCAAGATGGTGGCGCTAGAACGCCGTCGATTTCACTTTTAAATCTTATTAAACTAGATATTTTATTATATTTTTCAACTCAAAGATACTGGGTAAATATGAAGACACCTACAAAGAATAAATGTTGCTTCTTATATTGTGAAATTAGGCACTCATTTCATTAACCCGCTTTTTCGACCGTTTTTATATAGGGCTGGTATTCACCCGTGTACTGAGAGTACCGGGTGAATCCTTTATCTAAGTGGTGTCATGCAGTGAAAACAAGTGTTAACACACTTATCCGTTATGAGCAGGGTAAATAAAATCAGCACCAAACAAATAATAAATAAAGGGCGGATTTGTTTTGTAATACTTTGTTGAACTCTTTTTTGTTGTTCAGATTTTGATTCGCACCGAAAATGCAAGTGTGTAACCCTGTCCTTATGCGTTTGTGTTGATGGCTTTTTTGTTGTGACGGTGTTGTTGCTGTTGTTGGTGTTATTGGGGTTGTTAACGCAGCTGCAGCTCATGACGTCACTGACGTCTGCTACGGGGTAGAGAGGGAGGGAGGGGGGTTGGGCGAGGGTATGGAGAAAGGCTCTGATTAGCTTGTCCAGGCTCTCACCAGGGGGCGCTGGCGGCGATTGTCATGTGACTAACCGCTATTGTGATGCGCCTGACCTCTGACCCGACCTCGTCCTGTGGTCAGTGACTTGTGACGTTATTAGTGTTGATTACCCTGGTACCCCTAATCCCCGCCCCCCCCCCCCTTACATACTCACGCCCTTTACAACCATGTAGTGGCTAGCTAGTATGCAGGTCCCCCCCTCCTCACCGACCAACTAAATGAGCCTGACACCCGGAAATCCTTCCAGTTCGAGCCCAGGGTTAATACTGGTAATAACAAACCTAAAATGTACTAACTTTTGAAAATGTAAAAAGTATTGAAAAGTCCTGCAATTATACAAAATGTATTGTAGTAGGCTGCACTGACCTCTCAGGCAAGTAACCACATAGACAGGTAGGCATGGGTAGTGTGTTGATATCAGGGAGCCTAGGTGGTGTAATGGTTAGCACACTGGCCCAGAATGCAAAGAGACGTGGGTTCGATTCCCGCTCTAGGTGCAATATTTCCCATTTTCATCACCCCCATGACACTGGTGCCATGACCATGATCCTGTACAAGCTACGCACTGTATGGTTGTTGAACCTACCCTGTGTATGTGTGTGTAAGTGCATTGCCTGTATGTATGTAATTGTAAGCATTAAATGACCATTTAAAAGACTTACAATTCCAGGGGGATGAGTGTAGTAGGCTGCACTGACCTCTCAGGCAAGTAACCACATAGACAGGTAGGCGTGGGTAGTATCATGACATCAGGGAGCCTGGGTTGTGTAATGGTTAGCACACTGGTCCGGAATGCAAAGAGATGTGGGTTCGAGTCCGGCTCTAGGCGCAATATTTCCCATTTTCATCACCCCCATGACAGTATTATAAGGCATAAAGAATTATGGATGTCATAATATTGGGAAAACATGTTTTCAAGATGTCTTGTTTCTAAAATAGATCTGTAGTTTGTAAAAAAAAAAAATGATATCCCAACATTTCAGATATCATGCTTTCTTTATTACGCGCTGGGTTATTTGGTGTCATTTTAAAATAATTTCTAAGGGGTACTTCAGACAATAAATGTGTGCCAACCTTGGCTGTCCTCCACAGATTACATTGGACTTTTCCCCCACCTGATGGGCAATAGAGCTAGTGGAGCATACTCTGAACCTGGAATTATTGCATGCTGAAAAAAGCTGTAGACTTTCTTCATTTTGATCCTTAAAAGCCACTTTTAATTGTCCTAAAAAGTACTTTAAAAGTCAGAACTCACTACCCCATGTGGGTATTTTCCCCCATGTTCCTATTCTGTTCTTATTCATTTCAGATCCATACTTTTGTGTGGAGTTGTATATATACCTTTATATCTATCTTGCCATATACATTTGTTTAGTGTGTAACACAGCACTTATCATTGGGGCTGGAAGACCAGTGTCTCAGTGATGACAATACTCAGCGGAATAAAATCACTTGAATATAAAAAAAGATCAAACTTTCCCGTGTGTCCTGCCTGAGACTGGTCAGTCTAATGCCCGGTACACACCTAGCGTATACGATCGTTTTCCCGCACCCACCTAGCGTATACGACCTAAAACTGCCCCAAAATCGTGAGGTGTGCACTCCCCTAGCACACCTACCGATTGCGATTCCCGATTTTTAGGGCTAAAACGGTAGGTGTGCGCTAGGATTACGATTGCGATTCCCGATTCGAAAAATGAATCGGCCCGATTTCAGTTTTAAGCGGATCGGGAGTTTTAGTGCGCGAATCCTATACGCTATGTGTGTACCTGGCATAAGCACTCTTATGTAAGACACGGGGGGGGGGGGTGGGGGGGGGGGGTGGTCATGGGGTGGGGAGTTGGGGTGTTCCAGGTTTCTGACTCAAACAATCCGCCAGGTGGTGCTAACATCTCCTACCGCTGGGGCCCGACTAGATAAAAGATTCACCCCATACTACAGTAGCCTGAGTAGGGATGAGGAAGAATCTTATATTTTTTTAAAGTGGAGAAAATGTGGGTAAATGAAATGTGAGCAAACATTCTCTTAATCTAAAAAGCAAAATGCATTCTTCACATACCTTTGTATATTTACCGCCAACTTTCAAACTTATTAGTAGATTTAGTTCAGGGGATAAATGAACTTTAATGTTCAAATTGACAGAGCCCACATATCCATATGGTATGCATTGGGAGGAAGTTGAGAGGTTTCTGGGTAGTAATCTAATCTAGGTCAGGAAGCAGTCATTTTCATTGGCTGAGATAGTGAAGTCATACAACCAGTTCATTCAAGCATGGTGGATTTATTTCAGGGAGTTTGACGCCCCTGCCTTGCAGAGTTGTAAACCACTGCCTTGTGGTACAGGTTCTTGACAGATCTGAAGGCTAAGGGAGCAAACCCTAAACAGAAAACCATGTCACTGTGGCAGCATTAAGGGCGGTTGATGTATGGAACTCCCAACATCTCCCGACCAGCCACTGCAGGGACAAATAGTTTTGCACCTGTCTTGACATGTTCTTGCCGGTGTGAAACCTCTATTTGCTCCCCGAGAGAGTGCCGCTGGTAACTTTCAAAAGCCAGCAGCACTTCAACACTTTTGCAGGCAGCTTTCATGAAATGAAATGGAGAGTGGCAGTCAAGTAATGAAAGCAGTCTTTGTCGCATCCCGACCGACAGCATGATGATGATGATGATGGATTTATTTCAAACTGATTTTGTGTCATTATGACTTGATATTATGTGATTTGAACACTGAGGAGTATATGTTGAAGGAAAACATATACAATCGGATCATAGCTATTGGATTTTAATCAACAGAAGGTAGGAATGCCAAACTAAGATCATCACCAGTGAGACACATGTTCTCCAACATTTACATACGGTTGTAATTCACCTCTGAACAGAGTCAGAGGTGAATCTTTTATCTAGGGCCCCACCTGCTCATGAAAAGTGACTCACTTAAGGGGCGGGAGAGGGGCGGGAGAGGGGCGGGGTGGGGGTGGGGGTGGGGGTGGGGGGAAGGGCCGCGTAACACATCACCAACACACGCCCTCTCTATTTGGATAATCAAATCAACTTGATTCGGCGCTGTGTACAATTATTGCTCGAGTTTCAGCAAAGTTCCACTCCCACCCTGCCCACGCCTCGTCCAAGTGGTGCGCGCGCATGTGTCATTTGCATATATTTTCGGGTGACATGTGAGTCGGGGTAGGGGGTGGGTGGGTGGGTGAGGGAGCTCGGTTGACTGGTTGAAGCCGATTTGCTGGTTTGTTACAGGAAAATAAAATGTCTCGCCCTTGCTTAACCAGGTTTCTGTTGTGTTTTTTGTGTGTGGTAAATATGTTTATTCTGCTGAATAAGTCTTTTCTCAGTGCCGAAACACTGCTCTTCCAGCCATTTTTCAATTCAGTTATTTACACAAAAGGTATATAGAATAAGGTACATAATAACTGTTGAATACAGAATTTGCAGCATGTAACACAATGAAATTTGGTAACCCAAAAGTTACATATATTGTATTGTTTGTTTAACAGCAAGGTGACGTGCGATTGGGAATGGAATTTGTCTCTTTGTCTCCCCCAATAAAACATGTTTATTCACGAAACAACTTCGTCAGTTATCTTGCTATTCCTACCTCAAATAGGGGCTCGGATTTGAAGACGATGTACGCTTCATACTTGTGTGTTTTGATCCGTTGTTTCTTAGCCTCCTCGGTGTCTGCAAGTGCCGTGATATGATTTGAATGTTATTGTTGCTAGGTGTTCTGAGTGATAGTACTAGAAACGATGATGATTATGATGATGACCTTAGTGTCTGACCTAGTGACATTTCCACCTGGCGCCCTCTGTGTAGTAAGCGGGGAACCAGGCTACTTCCTACCACACACACAAACACATCACGGGGCGGTACGGAGATCAGGTGGTAGCATGTCCACCTGCGTAGCTGTCGGTCATCCTCTCGATCCTGCTCAGTGGACCCATTTGCAGTTTGGGCTATTTTTCATTCCGACCAGTGGTACATCAAAGACTCGTATGTACTGTCCTGTCTTTGGGAGAGTGCATATAAAAGACCCCTCACTGCTTTTCGGAAAGAGTAGCCTATGTGGCGGCAGCAGGTTTCCTCCAAAGAAATACATCAGAATGACAATACGTTTGACGCCTAATAGCCGATGATATGAAAATCAATGTGCTCTAGAGGCGTCGGTCAATAAAACCAGCTGTACTTTTGGGGGGACTCAGGGAAGGGGCAGATAGGAGTGGGTCAGCGAGAAGTGGGGAAGGAGGGGGGGGGGGGGCGAGTGGGTGGCTCATTTCCATGTGGACATTTGTGAACACGGTGAAGAGGAACTGTCACTTAGTTTGATGATGGTGACACACCAAGTCGCTGATGAACTGGCAAAGTGCAAAGTGCAAAGTGACAAAGCCTTGCGCCTCAACTGTGCGAAGCAGAGATTCCACGCATGCGTAGCGCGACGTCCGCTATTCGTTATGCGAAGTGGGTCAGTGCACCAGTATCTGAATTGGGAATGTAGGACCAACTGTAGGTGTATTTTGGATTTGAAAATGTGATGCTTTCATCAAGCTATGAAGCCTTATCTACATGTTTTTAATATGTCTTTGACACTTTATTTTCTAAGCGAATCGCAGCTTTAAAAAAGCCATGGTATTTTGAAGTATATAGGTAATCTGGGTTATTTAAATACTTACTTTTGTAAACATTACATGCATTATATTAATTCCTTCAATTACACGAACTACATGAATTGCATGACTTACAAATTACATGTATTACATGTATTACACAGCATCAATCACATGTCACATTTATTATATAAATTACACAAATTTACATATATTGTGTTGCCTCATGAGAGACTTGCTGAGTGATTTGGACTTTGCATAGTTCGAGGTTTTTGAGTTTCTGTCATTTTTCTTCGATAAATATATCAAATTGATCATTCTAACCTACCTTCCTTTAGTTAGATTTTTTTTTAAATTCAAAATGGGTAAGTTTTGAGATATTTGAAGTGGAAACATGTCAAATTAGTTTTCACAAACACGCCAAAACTCTGACACCGTAGGCTTTAGCAGTAACAGGTTTAATTACATTGCCTCAGTATCCCCTTCTATGTGGCAACACATGCTTAATACATACATAAGTATCTAAGTTAGATAGATATGCAGAATCAAATTTCGATAATTGCTTTGATTTGTAAAAGTTGATGCTTCATCGGACTATGTAGCTTTAATTACATTATTTTAGTCAGCAATTTCCTCGGCAGAAAATATACCTAGTCTTTGGGCAATTGAAATGTCGTCTGCTGGCACAACACACACACACACAGAAACACACACCGAGCGTCGCAGAATCAATTTCTGTGTCTGGCAGAACTCATTGCCCGACAAGTCTTATTCGCGCCGTATCGTCCTCTCCTCCTCATCCATCCCATAATTCGTCAGTATTTGCTCAGCGTCGCACCCCGGGGAACGCCGGGCGGAAATCGCCGGTTTCCGACTGTCACCAGCGCGGTCCAGGGGTGTCACAGTGGGACCTAATCCGTCACGAGTGCTGTCAGTACCGCTGGCATGCCGCTGTCATGCCGCTGTCACATCTGACACATCGGTCTAAGGCAGCAGCCCGAAGCGGGACCTGTGTAGACGTTGTGTAAGGGTAGGTGGGTGGGTGGGTGGAGGGAGGGGTAGCTACTCTATCATGTACTACCGGAAATTACCCAGCAGATACTGTCCACATGCCACGGAAGAATGCCTCATGTCATTACAGATTGGCACATGTCATTAGAAAATGTTTTATGCTATTACTATTAGAGGGTGCCTCGCGACAACAGAGAATACCACACGTCATTAGAGACTACTTCATGCCATTAAATACTGCTTTGTATCCTTAGCGACTGCATCATGATACTAGAGAATGCATTATGTCATTAGTGACTGGTTCATGCCATTAGATAATTATTTATTCCATCAGAGGATACATCATAATACATGCAAATGCCTCATGCCACTTGTGAGTGTGTCGTCCCATCAAATAATGCCTCATGCCACTTCAGACTGTCTCATGCCATCAGAGTATGTCTCATGCCACCTGAGAATTCCTCATTCTATTAGAGACTCCCAAATACTATCATATATTGGCAAATGACACTAGAGACTGCATCATACCATCAGAGAATGCTTCGTGCTATTTGAGACTCTCGGGCCATTAGAGACTGCCAAATGCCACCAGATACTGCCTCATGCCACCAGAGACTACCCAATGACACCAGAGACTGCCTGCTGTCACCACATAATGCCTCCTACCACGATATAATGCCTCATGCCATCCTAAAATGCTTCATGCTACTACAAAATAGCCCAAGTGAACCTATCATGCCTCGTGCCATCATTTCACCAGAAAATACCTCGGACGACCGGATAATGTCTCCTGTCATCAGAAATTGCCTCATGACATTAACAGACTGCCTAATGCCAAGGTAGGCTGCCTAATTGGGCTGGTAGACCAATGCATTAACACTGACATGTTATTAAGAGGAATAAAACCACTTGAACCAAAAAAACAACTACAAGAAATGAAATCGTTGTATTATCGCTCATTATGCTATCAGAACCAGACTCCTGCTGTGGAAGCCATCTCAACCCCACCTCCCACCCACCATCCTGTTACCCACATCCCCTCATCCCCAGCCACATCCCCTCACCCACATCCCATCACCCACATCCCCTCACCCCCACCTAAATCCCCTTACCCACATCCCCTCACCCCTACACCCCTTCACCCCAACCCACATCCCATCCCCCACATCCCATCCTCCACACCCCACCCCATCCTCCACACCCCTTCACACCCAAATGCGCCACATGCCCATTACACCCACACGCGAGTTCACTCCCAACCGCGACATCTCCACACCCACATGCCTTCACCCCAACCCGCATCCCCGCACCCACATCCCCTCACCTCCACCCACTCCCATCACCCACGACGACGCCTCACCCCCACCTTAACCCCTACCCACTTCCCCTCATCCCTCAACACTTTCACCCCAACCCACATCCGACCCACCCACAAACCTTCACCCAGTCATCCACCCCCCACACCCACATCCCCTCACCTCCACCCCCATCCCCTCACCCACATCCCCTCACCCCAACCCACATCCCCTCACCCACATCCCCTCACCCACATCCCTCACCTCGACCTCACATCCCCTCTCACCCACATCCCCTACACCCACATCCCTTCACCCCAAGCCCACATCCCCTCACCCGACCCACATCCTTCAACACCGCACCCCCTCTTCCATGTCCCCTCTGATCCCTCACCCTCACCCAATCCCTTACCCACATCCCCTCACCCCACCCACATCCCTTCACCTCCACGCCACATTCCCTCACCTACAACCCCTCACCTCTATCCCCCTCCCCCTCACCACCGACATCCCTCACCCCCAACCACATCCCCATACCCACATCCCCTCACCCCCACCCACATCCATTCACCCCATACCCTCACCCCCTCACCCCCACCCATATCGTTTCATCCCAACCCCACATCCCCACACCCCCACTCACAACATCCCTACACCTCAACCCACATCCCCCTCAATCCACACCCCCTCACCCTCACTCCCCACCCACATCCCCTCACCCCCCTCCCCTCACCTCTATCCCATCCCCACCCCTCACCGACATCGCCTCCCCGACCCCCAACCACAACCCCTCACCCACATCCCTTCGTCCCATACCCTCACCCCCTCACCCCCATCCCACATCGTTTCAACCCCAACCCACCATCCCCTCACCCACTTCACCCCACTTCCAACCACATCCCCCCCCGACATCCCCTCACCCCCACCAGCTTCCCGATCACCCCCAACCACTTCCCCACATCCCCTCACCCCCAACCACATCCCCCTCACCTCATCCCCTCACCCCCACTCTCTCACCCCACCCTCCCCACACCTACTGAGAGTACCTCGGCGTCTACTGGCATATAGCTGATACTTAGTGATAGTGTCGCACCCTACCTCATGACAAAAAGCTCATTGCGCATGCTCCTATATTCAAAAAGTCGGTAGTATTTGTACGACCATAAATACAAAACACAAAAATAATTCTTAAAAAACAATTAAAAGAACTTGTCCTCTCTTTCCCACCTTTTTGTCGTAGCGCCACTTAAAATGGACATTGTATTCATTGTCTTTATGAGGTGGATTTTGTATCCCAGAAAGAAGAGAACAAAAAACCTACTCCTAATGTGGGTCATTTGTAGGGGGGGTGGAGATGGGGAATGTTTTATGCTGGAGTAAGCCGTACAGGATATTAATGATAAGGCGTTGGCTTTTAAGTTGTTGCATCGCTTCTTGTTGAGGCTGTCGTGATTGTGGGCTGCGTTAATGCGATGTTTCATCAGGGATAATCACTGCTGTACTCTACACGCTATGTTTGTTTGTTGTTATTTTACGTCCTAGCAACATATAAGGTCATATCAGGATGGGTACCGACTTGTGACAGCACGCACTCATGGCGACTTTACGGTGCTGCCCCACTGGGAGAGCAGGGCAACCGGCACCATGACCTTATATCCCACTCAGTCACATTATCCTGACACTGAGCCAATCAGTCCTTGCCCTATCCTAATAATGCCAAGAGCCTGGCTAGGAAGCGACTAGTATCAATTTTTAAGTCATTGGGCTTGACTCGACCAGGGTTCGAACCCACGATCCCATCATCTAACAGCATGGGAGACAGACGCTCTAACTCATTCGGCCATCCCGTCTGGTTCTACATCCTATGTAGTGAGTAAACCCAAAGACCCAATAAAACTAAGACAGCTCACTCCCTATCTCTCCCATGGTAATGTACATTTTGCAGTGCCATCTTGTGGTGGGATTGATCGGCCCGGCTGCTGGTTGGTGTTTCACATGTAAACACATACAATTATATTATACATGATATAGGTAAGTATGAATACACATCAATATGAAATTGCTATGAACAAATACGCATCATCATCAGCATCATCATCATCATCATCACCATCATCACACATCTTTCACATTCATAGATACATTTATACATATAATATAGCAACTGTGTAATCAAGAGAACAGCCAGCACACCAAGTGGTGGGTTTGATCATTTTGATTACACAGTTCAGGCTGAGTGGGCCATCTTAGTGTTATAGGGTCTTTGGTAAACCTGTGTTGTGTAATGTCGGATGTCCCCCAAGGTGTCCTGGTGCTTTGAACTTGTGGTATGTTTCCTACACACAGAATACTGCATCACCGGGTGCAGTGGACTAATCGGCAGAGCCTGGGCCTCGCGCGCGCGCGGAAGGTCTGGAGTTTGGTTCCCGGTGGAGTCAAACCAATGACTTTAAGATTGATACTTGTCGATTCCTAACCAGGCGCATGGCATTAATAGGATAGGGCAAGGACAGGTTGGCTCAGTCTCTGGATAATGTGACTGAGTGGGATTTCGGGTCATGGCGCCTGTGGCCTGATTTCCCAGTGGGGCAGCACTGTAAATTCACCGTGAGTGCGCACTGTCACAAGTCAGTCTTGTCCTGATATGATCTTGGATGCTGCTAGGACGTAAAACAACAAACTTCTCAAGAAAGGAGCAGTATAGATAAATATGCGTTGATAAAGTGGTTGCAGTAGGGAGACTAGATGTCCACTGGTTAGGACTCTAGCCCCGGAATTGTGGGTTCGAATCTTGCTTTACCTGTTTACGTGCGATATTTCCTATTGCCATCACTCTCACAGCACCGGTTGGCCTGAGGAAAGTGTGGCCACTATGTAATGTATGGTGAATGAACAACTCTGTGAGTGCAGTGTCTGTATGTGTGTAATTAATTGTAAGCATTAAGCAGCATAAACCATTTTAGCGACTTACGAGTCCAGGGGTACAAGTGTAGTACTAGTAGTCAACATCGGCTGGTGAGGATACTAATATTCGATGTTACTACTAGTAGTATTACTAGTATTACTAGTACTAATACTAGGCCGTCATCATCATGCTGTCACTCGGAATGCGACAAAGACTGCTTTCATTACTTAACCGCTGGTTTGTGCGGTTGTACATTTCATAAAAGCTGCTTGCAAAGTGTTGAAGTGTGGCTGACTTTTGCAAGTTACAAGCAGCACTCTCTCGGGGAGCAAATAGAGGTCTCACACCGGCAAGAACATGCCCAGACAGCCGCAAATTATTTGTCCCTGTAGTGGCTGGTCAAATGTTGGGAGTTCCATTCTTCACCAAAAAAGCCGTAAAGGCAGTAAAGGTCCAACATACACCTTTTTTAATTAAGAAAAAGAAGGAAAAGGGAGGCGACGTACGATGAGTACAGGAATCAGCAAGGTTAAATAAGTCGATATAAACAACATTAAATTGTAGAAAATCAAATGATACATTTATAAGCATGACTCTATTCATCATGCCCTGGTGGCTGGATTGAATGATCAGTGTTCTCATTTGAAGAGTTTCAATTTGTGTGAAACTATCTACTTCCGTGACAAAGTCCATACATTATATGATGTAACCCCATATCCCATACCTAACGCGATCCAATGTCCTGCTAGTACTCTACAGCCTACTCGTGTTACTATGGTAACGGAGGGGGTTAGTGACCGGCGTCTACGTGTTCTCATCAGGCGTATCCTCCAGTACCCGCTGCCCTCATAAAGCAGTCCCAGCTTTATGTTCACTTTCATTTTCAAACTTTTTTCTTTTTTTTCTGCTCATCATCACATGCTCTTATATAACAACGCCACAAGCTCGGTCCTTCTGACTGTCTCTTCTCTCCGCCTTCTACGTCTCCCCTCCATTCTGTTTCCTCCCTTCTCCCGCCTCCCCACCTTCCTCCCTCCACTCCTTCCTCCTCTCCTTCCTTCCCACTGCCCCCTTCCTTCCCCCCCCCCCCACCTACCTCTCTTCCCGCATCCCAGGCCTACCCACCTCACCGGCTCGGTCCCTTGCCTTTTTCCTCCTCCTTCTCCCACACCTCCTCGCCCTCCCCGGCTTCTCCCACACCTCCTCCCAGCCTCCTCCCCAGCCTCCTCCCAGCCTCCTCTACGGCTTCCTCCCACACATCCCCGGCTTCTCCCACACCTCCTCCACGTCTCCTCCCCAGCCTCCTCTCCGGCCTCCTCCCCGGCTTCTCCCACACCTCCTCCCCGCGTCCTCCCCAGCCTCCTCCCAGCCTCCTCTCCGGCCTCCTCCATGGCTTCTCCCATACCTCCTCCCCGGCTTCTCCCACACCTCCTCCCAGGCTTATCCCACACCTCCTCCCCGCCTCCTCCCCCGGCTTATCCAGCCTCATCCCAGCCTCATCCCAGCTCCTCTCTGCCTCCTCCCACACCTCCTCCTCGCTTCTCCCCGGCCTCCTCCCAGCTCCTCCCGCCTCCTTTCGGCCTCCTCCCCGGCTTTCCTACACCTCCTCCCCGCTCTTTTCCGCCTCCTCCCAGCCTTCTCCGCTGGCTCCTCCAGCCTCGCTCCTGTGCTCTCCCAGCTCCTCCCCGCCTCCTCACAGCCTCTCCCCGGCTCCTCCCGCCTCTCCCACCCTCCCTCCACCTCCTCCCAGCCTCCTCCCCGCCTCCTGCCCAGCCTCCTCCCAGCCTCTTCCTGTCCTCCAGCCTCTCCCCGCTTCCTCCCCGGCTCCCCCGGCTCCTCCCGCCTCCCCCCTGTTCCGCCTCCTCCCCGCTCCTCCGCCTCCTCAGCTCCTTTCCCCCTCCTCCCAGCCTCCTCCCCAGCCTCCTCCCGCCTCCTGCCAGCCTCTACGTGCTCCTCCCGCTCTCCAGCCTCCCCAGCCTCCTCCCAGGCCTTCTCCCGGCCTCCTCACGGCTCCCCCCCTCCTCTGCCTCTGCCTCTCCCGGCTCCCCCCCCCCTCCTCGCCTCCTCCCCGGCTCCTCCCAGGCTCCTCCCCAGCTCCTCCCGGCTTCCCCCGCCTCCTCCCAGCCTCCTCCCCGCCTCCCGCACCGTCCCCCGTCCCTCTTCCCGGCTCCTCACCGGCTCAGCCCCCGGCTCCTGCCTGGCCACATCCCGGCACCTCTCGCCTGCTCGCCTTCCCCGCCTTCCCCGCCGACCATTAGCCGGCCCACGCGTCCCATTCGCGGTGCGGCGCCCCGCTGTTCTTATTTTGTATAATTGAGTTGGCGGAAAATGGTGGCGAAATGAGCTGTCAGCCGGGCCGGGCGTCGGCCTCCATTACAGCGGCCCGGGGCGTGCGTGGAATCCCGCCCCATCCTACCCACGGCGCACCCGCCCTGCGCATACCTCAACCTACTTCCGGTCCTGCGTTCTGACCGCTGACCGCTCCTTAAAAAAACCCACCAAAAAACAAAACAAACAAAAACACCAAAAAAAACACGCAGCCAATCAGCGACGCCAACAGTCATTTGCTGCGGTGATGCGCTTTTGGTCACATGACCGGGCTCGACCAATGAGGCCTGTGCATTAAGAGGGCAGCAGAGTGAGTGGTGGATAGGAGGATGGGGGGGGGGGGGGTTCAGCCAGACCGGAAATGAGCGAGAAATGGCGGGATTGTGCAGGAAAAAGGCGGTCCATGCTGACTTAAAGTCCCGTAGGAGTCGTTTGCCACTTGGCACTAAAAGGATTCTTTGGGTGGGTTTAATGTGGAAGTTATGGTTATTTCCGCTTAGAGTGTGATAAAGGGAGAAATGTAGACTTAAGTGATACTTTATTTTGTATAGAGATTTCGTAGTTTGTTGGCTTAGATTGTGTTGATACCATCATTTATCATATGAGCCTGTCTCAAAAGGTGATAACTGTTTTTTTTTTGTCCATGTAATGATTGACACAAAATATCACAGAAACGGTTACACTGAAAACACAAGGGCATTTGCTTCAAGTCAATATGTATTATATTGGGATTATGAAACACCATAAATCAGTTTATCCTGAGCTAATGCATAATCAGATAGTATGTTGATCGTTACAATGGACAAAGTTTTGTCCCAAATTACTTAGCCCATTTTGAGACAGCCTCATATATCTGTGCGTAGTGACAATCACAATTATAGCCCACAATAAGAGAGAGAGCGGCTAATTGGCCACCTATCGCCCCCATCTGTGAATGGAATATTCCACTTGATAGTCTCCGCTCATGCCAGCTGCCTGCCCCTCGACACTCTCGAAATGTATATAATATTTATATTATATATATATACATTATATATATATACATATTACAGATCATAAGAATGTGTGTTGTTAGCACGTTAGCGCAACACACATTTCATGTATATTTTGTATATATATATATTATGGCTAGCTTACCAAATAATACAAATCAAAAGATGTTTGTGTTAACATAACAACACGCATTCCATGTATATTTTCGAGATATATATATTATGTCTAGCTTTCCGAATAATACAAATCAAAAGACGTTTGTGTTAACACCACACATCCTACATATATATTTATGTGTGTAGCTTACTGAATATTACAAAGCAAAAGATGTTTGCGCTACCACCACACATTCTATGTATATATATTATATTATCCCCTCCATTCTATTAAGTAATTGGTTTGACTCAACCAGGGTTCGAACCCATGGGTTCGAATCCCATGATTGACCAAAACGGGAGACATACACTCAACTCATTCAGCCATCCACTCTGGTCACCGCAGTCTAAGGTAGCGCAAGTATCAATTACTGACTATTACAAATATAAAGATGTTTGTTAACAACATGTAGGTATATATATATATGTAGCTTACTGAATATTACAAATCAAAAGATGGTTGTGTTAACAACACCCATTCTATAGTACATATTGTATACATATATACATGTAGTTTACTGAATATTACAAAACAAAAGATGTGTGTGCTTACAACATGCATTCCATATATATATTGTATATATGTATATACATATATACATATACATGACATGTAGCTTACTGAATATTACACATCCAAAGATAAGTGCGTTAATACAAACATTCCATGTAGAGATTATACACACACATATATATATATATATATATATATATATATATATAAAGATATATATATATATATGTGTATATAAATATATATATATGTATATATATAATACATATAAATATGTGTAGATAAATATATATATATTTTAACCGTCGGCTAATTCCCCCCGCTTGAGGCGACCTACGTGTTAATATAAATAATTGTTTCCATGTGAATGACTTGTGCCTCCTGCCGCCAGTTGTCTGTCATCCTGCCAGCCTGACCCTTGACTAGCAATGTCCGAGGTGGAGAGTTCGACTCCTGACAGACCATGGGCAGAAGGCCCTTAATTAAATAAGATTATAGAGCAATCCAAATAGCAATCTGAAGTTGACCATAGTGGTTAATAATATAAATCTGGAGGACAGTAAAGAATGCAAGGAACGTTCATGTCACTTCTTAGGAGCTCACTGTTTTATTCTTACCTCTTACTAACAGAATGAATTGATCAATAAAACCTATGTTCTTAGTTAAATATAGTTCAACAGTGGAATGTATGTTATAAGCCAAATCCCCTCCCATATAATTAAGTTAAATAAGTTTGGAATTTCCATAATGAAGGCCGAAATCTCGGCTAAAACATCGGAGCATGCAAAAACACGTCCGATGGGTCTGGGTCCGAACGCCCGACCTTCTATCGTTGCTAGGATAGTCACAATTGACGTATCCAAGCAACGCTTTACAGCAGGGAACCCTGCCTCGCAAAATGCGCGCCTGTGCAAAATGCGCGCCTGCGCAAAATGCGCGCCTGCGCAAAATGCGCGCCCGTGCAAAATGCGCGCCCGCGCAAAATGTGAGCCCGCGCAAAATGGGGTCGAGCAGTCTCGCCCACTTCACAGCCTCCCCAGACGAACAACAGGAACTGATGTTCGTCTAAGAAAGGAAAAGTGGGAGAGACTACCAGGGTTCGCGGCTGTAGCAGTAAATAATAAGCGTAATAGCGACCCCGCTTGATCCACGACCATATGGCGTGGAATGCGAGGCCCCGCATACTTCCTTCTCGTTGTGTAATTTTTTCGATTTGAGACAAGCCAGCTCTCTGGTCAACAATTTCAGTATTTCACAAGAAATATGTTTGTACTAATTCCTTCAAAAACAGTTTTGAATCATTACTTGATCAAATTGAAACTACCAGAATCGACCTTCAATTCGGGTACCGGCCCAACTAAAAATACTGACCCTGTCATAGCTGAATACCCTGCCAGTCAGTCTGGCAATGAAAGAAACTCCACTAGTCACTCGTCATCTGTACAATTGCACACCATCCAATATCACAACCCTTTATAACACACTCCACCATTTTGACACTTGTGACCACACATGTACTACTAACCCCTAGAAGAAAATTCCCTAGCCCAGTTCCCGCGATGAAAGCTAGCTCAATATTTCTCCTCTACCAGTAGCCTATACTGTAAACTCATTACAGCCTCAAAAGTACTCTGGCCGGCGTTACCATAGTAATATCCCTATGTCAAGTCTGTATCACACCGTACGCTAAAAGTGAAGGGTATTTGGAATTCGCTACAGACGACGTTACCCTAAATGTATACAGCTCCAATGACAGGGTCCCCTTTTTCTCTAAAAAATTTGCACCTTGCCTACTAGACAATGACTACTATACAATGACTACATTGTAACCAAAGCCGGAAATTCCCGAAGGAAGTCCGCTTTTGGTTCACACAAAAACAATCTACGGTGCTATTCAAGCGCAAACTCAACCATTGGTAATTTACACTTCAACCAAAGCCGGAAATCCCTGAAGGAACTCCGCTTTTGGGTGACAGAAAAACAATTTACGGCGCCACCGAAGGGCGCACCAGACCATTGTTTTTTGTTTTTTTTAGGGAAGTGCTCCATTAGGTAATTTAAGTACAATTTTCGCCTCTGAGGGAGATCAAATAAGGGCGACATTTAATGTTTGTCGGGTCAAACCCAATGAAGGCCAAAACACGTACCGACGCGCACGGTAGTGCGAGACGAAACTGTACCCAAAGTAAATGCAAGCATAAGTAGATGTGTGCATTTGTCAGTTTGCCCACAGCCTGATTCGCAAAAGTTGTACTTTCTCGCCAATATGCGCACGCGCATATATTTCTTCTTGTAGCAATGGGATAATACTGGAGGGACACATTTCTGGTTTGATGGCCGGTGGGCCCCGCATATATAAAAATACTCCTCACCGGATTACTATTGGGCACCGCATCCAATTAATGATACTCCCGACCGTAGCGGCTTTAGGCATCGTATGCCGGCAGTCTCCCTTAGATTGGGCCCCGAATGCCGACACACTCCTTACCAGGTAATGTCTCTACTCGCAGTGTGTTCCCTTATTTGCACCGTCACATTATCTAGTCTGATCTACATCACTGGTTTGATGGCCGGTGGACCCCGTATATATAAAAATACTCCTCACCGGATTACTATTGGGCACCGCATCCAATTAATGATACTCCCGACCGTAGCGTCTTTAGGCATCGTATGCCGGCACACTCCCTTAGATTGGGCCCCGCATGCCGACACACTCCTTACCAGGCAATGTTTGTCAGCGAGTTTTGCGCCACTGCGCATATACCCGTTTCTTCCATATGTGATACATTCGGCTTGGCGAGCCACTAAATGCGAATCCAAGCAGCGATCCTGCGCGCCTTCTGCATCGACAGGTCGAGGCCGGAGTCTCTTACTCTCTGAGCTCTGTGTGGTATGTGTTTTGGTGGTGTAGGTGTATGGTGTGTGTCTGTGGTGTGGGTGTAGGTGTGTGGTGTGGGTGTAGATGTATGGTGGGGGGTTTAGGTGTGTGGTTTGGGTGTCAGGGGTACCAACCAAAGCATTACAGAGACCGGCATTGATTATCAAAGATTTTAAATACAGATTTATCGCACAGATCAAGCCCCCGGGATCTCAATGGGGGTGTGTGCCGTCATATCAATGAACCACTGTTACATAAAATGTACCATGGCAAAGCACAAAAGCCTGCATATACGCGTACATCACATAAAATGAAAGCAGATTCAGCTATCTAATACATGGTAAGAGTTACTATCCTTTAGTTTACATATACATTTTAATTCTCAGACTACAGAGATAGAAATTTAATAATATACAATATACTTAATAAAACGGCACCGTGTAACCTTACTGATGGTCTGTATAATAATTTGGAATAATCCCTACCCTAGCTCCTCTAGATGGTTCAATTTTGATGTTTAACCTTATAGATATTTATCTTCACAATCACCATAACAACAATTCATATAGTAACACTGGTAGTTACTTACACAAATTTAAATGGTTCACTTTTTATGTTCAACTTTATAGAATGTTTATAGTACTTGGATAATACAATTTAAACATATTTACACCTATACACACTTTGGTCTAGTGGTCGAGTATGAAGGGGATTTAATGTTTGCATGGGAAAACCGTTACAAATACTTTACCTATAATAGAATATGGAATAATCCCTACCCTTCCACATGACCAAACAATTCATATTAACATTTCACTCTTATCCCTAATGTACATGTATGATTAACTAGTGGTTATCCCCAGAGATCACGGCTAGTTACTCCTACAATTTTAAATGGTTTAATTTTATGTTTAATTTGATTGAATGTGTATGTCTATTTCCCCATAGATTAGTTTTAGGCCTATATTCTAGAAAATTTTGAAAACCAAGCTGGTGCCCTCAGACAGAAGAACCGGTTCAGTAAATAATTGTTAAGCTTCATAGTTTAGAGACATACATATTCAATGCTCATTTTGAATCAGTTTAACCATGAAGAATATATTCACCAGTTCAACCATGAAGAAAATTCCCTCCGGGTGTATCTAAAATAAATTTGCTGTCTAATCCCCTGCAGTAGTTGGACCCACCGTTAACCAACCTATGGCAGGCAATAGTTGGACCCACCGTTAACCAACTTATTTCCCCAACAAAATGGGGAGCCACAAATAACACATAATACAAACATAACACCTATATCCACCATTTAATAATTTAGTCAAGTAGTTGGTTACGAAGAGGTGTTTACATGTACCTTAATAAAACAGTTAGAAATGTTCTAGTTTACACAGATAAAATTTTGAACATTCCTGTGTCCTCCTAGATGACCAAATATAAACATTTGCTATATGTTAGTGCCAGTTTTTTATATTTACTATAATAGGTGTACCAACCACAGGCTGTTTCCCTCTGAAAGAAAGCAGCCCGGGGAAAATTGCTATTATTTTGATAATTAAAACAAATTGTAGAATGTTCACATATATGTTTACTCTCATAGAAACCTGGTTAGTTTGATTTTTATTTAAATTTAAGTTTAGGGTTAATATGTTACAATTTGATTTGGCCCCATCCCCTTGTGTACCAGTTTAACCGTGAAGGCTTACAAGGATTCTGTGGTGTATTTTACTTTTCTCTACCAACATGTATGATGTAATTATATGTTTGCAAGGGTTTTCGACCTATAATTCTAAATCTGTTTTTACCACAATGCCTAAATTAGTGCTTAGGCTCACAAGGGTGTTGTGGTATATTTTCAATTGGTTTTACCAACATGTAAGGTTTTAATTAAATTTTTACTTCATGAAATCACCCAGAAATCAATAGGTTACAATACTCAATATAAAAGGTGCTCAAAAGAAACGCCAGCGGCCTAACTGATTCCCTGCTCTACAACCAATATACCAATAATATACCACATACAATATTACAAACTATATACAAATCAAGGTGTATTTTTAATGTGGTGGTGTGTGTTTTTACAAGATAAGAATATAAGTGTATCATTTAAATAGACCCCGCATATTGTATAGCCCCGTGAACCCATCCCCGTAAATAGAATATTCCCAAAACAATACCTAATGTGATGCCCTCCTCCGGATTCTGTGGGTGGCCGCTGCTCATCCTGCGAATCCCACGGTCACTGCTGGCTGGTGCTATTTGCGGGTGGCTGTTGGTCGCTCCGCGAAGCCGACTGTCACTGCTGGCTGGATTTGGTATTTGCGGGTGGCCGTTGGTCGCCCCACGGATCCAGCTCATATCCAGCTCGTAGTGTAGGCTGGATCGGCTAACCGCGGGTGGTTGCTGCTCGCCCCGCAAATCCAGCTCATAGTGTACGATGGATCGGTTAACCGCGGGTGGTTGCTGCTCACCCTGCAAATCCAGCTCGTAATGTATGCTGGATCGGTTAACCGCGGGTGGCCAATGCGAATCCCGCGAATCCAGCTCTCACTGCCGGCCGGACTTGTCAACCGTGTGTGGCCACCGTGAATCCCTATCTCCTCGTCCTGTCATCGAGCGGTTGATATGGTGTGTGCATCTAAATGTTGTGTGTATGAAATATAAATAGGTTTACATTAATTAGAGTTTATATTATTATATTTATTCAGAAATACAAAGCATGTAGTTCACTGGCCTAATACAAGCACATAAATGAATTGAGCAGAGAATCAGGTTACCTAGAGCATTTTATAGGATATTTTAGATATATAATAGTTGACTTTACCCCATTACATTATTATAGAAATTCAACCACGCACCCCAGATAAGCGAAAATTCGACGGATGGACTATCGCCCTATGTAATCAGTGGTGGTTGGATATATAATAATTTACTTTACACTCATTACTATACAGTGACAGGTGCATACTTGATATGAGTTGAACAGAGAATCATGACAGAAAGAACACAAGATTTTAGAATATAAATGCACCCATTTTACATATAGTCATTACAGTGACATACACACAGTTACATACATATATATATCATGCTGTGTATATGAAACCAAGGGTGATCATGACAGCTATTGGTGGTACAGCTATGCCTATGGTAGGCAGTTAATGCACAATTGTCTTTGTATTATAACTTTGGTGGGGCATATTTCTGGGTTTCTTGTATAATGTTACTTTTCAATTTAAATGTCTAGCACAGTAGAAGGCATATAATATATGATTTTAATAAAGAAGTAGTGAAATACACCCGAAATGTATATGCTTAAATAAATACGAGTTAACAGTAATTGTGGAACTAAAAGTAACATTAACCTATAATATTTAAATTTTGTGAATAAACACAAAACAAATAACAGTAGCAAACAGCAGTATTTAATAGTACATTAAAATTACTTTATATGAGTTGAGCATAGATTCAGGTTATTTAGAGCAATTACCATTTCTTAGATATATAATAGTCATACAATCACACAACTCATTTGAACAGAGAATAAGTTACTTAGAGCACTTTTAGCTGACATTTTAGATATATAATATGAACAAGTGCAATACAGATAATATATAAGTTCAATCAATAAATAGTAAGCTAACATTCTAACTGTATTTATATTAATGGATATACAAAAGTCAACAGTAATTTTGGAATTAAAAGTGACAGTAATAGCTTAATAATGCCAGAAATATGCAGTTTAAACATAACACGACGAAAAACGGCCGAATAACATCGATATCGTCGTCATATCACCTTAGAATTAAACTACAACTTTGCAAATATGATATATATAAATGAATATGACAAAGTAAACCAGAATTATGTATTAAAAGCAACCTTAATGGCAAAATAATGCCGAAAATACGAAATAAAGAAACACGACGAAAACGGCCGAATAAGCTCGATCCTCGTCCTGATACGTTATATGAAACTACAACTATTGAAAAGGTGTCAATATGAATAAATATAACACCAATAACTCCTAATTTTAGATTAAAAGTAACAGTGAGGATTGTGCATAAATGCTGTATAGATTACAAACGAATCAAGTCTTCCAATCTTCTAAAAGATACCCTGTTGCCAGATAACTGCACTTTGTTTTCCATCGCTTAGCAACCATGCACGAATTGTTGATGGTAACTGCATTTCCTTCATGCGCAAATTTCTCTCCCATGCACGCAATTTGCGAGCCGAGTGTACTTCCACCGCGCAAATTTGTGAGTCGTAATGCTGTTACTCTCAAGACCACACAAGCCACCCGAAATGCACACATATAACTAAATATGACAAAATATACCCTAATTTCGAATTAAAAGTAAGATTAATACAAATAATAAGACAGTTTAACAAAAACACACCGAAAACGGCCGAGAGCAAGTAAACAGCCGGAGCCTTGACACGTCTGCCTAACGACTCCCGCCCTTCACCATCACCTAGCAACCGTGCTCGATGTGTTGATGGAAACTGCCTTTCCTCATACGCGCAAATTTCTCTCCCAGGCGCGCAATTTGCGCGTTGAGTTTATTTCCATAAAATCTCCCGCAAATTGCGTGTTGATTTTATATTATTACAAAAAAAACACCCGAAATGCATAAATATGGACAAAATAAATTCAACATATACCCTAATGTTGGATTAAATTGCACTAGGAGTGTCAAAATACGACATTTTATAGCAAAATGATGAAAACAACCGCGAGAGGCCAATATCGCCGTACCCTGCGTTCGTCATGCTATTTTGACTTACTAGACATAGAAAATCCTCCCTATATGCACTAATTACCAGGTTAACCATCCAAAACGATCAGACATGGACAAGTAGAACGATAAACTGCAGAAATAGACCCTAATTTTGAATTGAACGTCAGATTAATGCCAAAAATAAGACATTCTAATAGAAAAATCATGAAAACGACCGCGAGAGGCTAATATCGCCGTACCCTGCGTTCGTCACTGTTGTTTGATTTACTATAAACAGAAAGTCCTCCCGAAATGCAGTAATTAGGCCAAAAATGTCAAAACAAACCCCAATTTTGAATTAAAAGGCCCAAAATAAGACATTCTAATAGAAAAATGAAGGAAATGAATATGAATGGCCAAGTGTCTGGTCTTCATGTCCTACCCTGTGCATGGTTCCTCCAACGACGATCACTCACTGCAGTCTTGCATAATCCAGAGAACATATGAAGTTACAGATGCAAAAATAAAAGAATTTGTACTACAATTTAGAAATCCCAATAAAATAAGATTAAAAGCCAGAACAAGTAGTGAGCAAAATAAGTGCAATACACAGTAATATCAGTTGATATTAGTGTTTCTTTAATTTATTTCATTTTCCTAATATATTTATATATATATATATACGCTTGTAAATTTAGACAATTTTGTAAATTACAGTTTATGTATACAAAATAAATTAATAGATGCCTAAAAGTGTAAATAGACCACTTTTAGAGATTACATTAGTGTATACTAAATAAATTAATAGAAGCCTAAATGTGTAAAAAGACCACAAGTAAAATTGAAAAGGTAGAGTAATAATTAAAAAAATAATTAAAAAACAGAGCAGCACGTAGCAAACCTGACCAAACAGTCTGAGATCTACTGAACTACCGCCCTAATGCTCCAAAAACGCTTCTGACGTCGCCTCCTGTGCCAGCGACGCGCGTCGTCGCTAGGAAACGATGGAACTAAGAAAAACATGCGGCTAGCGCAAGCAAACTGCGAAGATTCACTAAAAATAGGCCGGCATTTAATGTCGGAGAACCGCAGCAGCAATTTTAATTTAAAACTCTAACCAAATATAATGCACGTATAGCCTAGTATCGGGATAGCTAGTCCACGTCCTGTACGCCTCCTCCAGTCGGAGCGACACAAGGGTACGCCATTATTGTGCATCTAACGCTCCTCAGGCCACGATTTGCGCAGATGTTTTAACCGCGGATTCAAGGCTCGCCCCTCGCTGGTTATTTAAACTACTAATTAATTAAGGCTAGCCGCAAAATATAACAAGTATACCACGTGGGTCAAGTCACCATTCGCAATGATGCTGCCCCGGTACGCCGTAAACTATCAATATCACGTCATGGAGCATGAAGACAGTGACCGTGCATCACTGTCAACTCTACCTGAATAATCTATCAAAAAAATTTAAACAATTTCTAAGCATACAGAAGTGAACTAAAAGGTATTACACTCCTTACTATCCTGGTCACGGCACCAGTTTAACCGTCGGGCTATTCCACCCCCGCTTAAGGCGACCCTACGTGTTAATATAAATAATTGTTTCCATGTGAATGACTTGTGCCTCCTGCAGCCGGTTGTCTGTCACCCTGCCAGCCTGACCCTTGACTAGCATTACCCGAGGTGGAGAGTTCGAGTCCTGACAGACCATTGGCAGAAGGCCCTTAATTAAATAAGATTATAGAGCAATCCAAATAGCAATCTGAAGTTGACCATAGCGGTTAATAATATAAGTCTGGAGGACAGTAAGGAATGCAAGGAACGTTCATGTCACTTCTTAGGAGCTCACCATTTTATTCTTACCTCTTACTAACAGAATGAATTGATCAATAAAACCTATGTTCTTAGTTAAATATAGTTCAACAGTGGAATGTATGTTATAAGCCAAATCCCCTCCCATATAATTAAGTTAAATAAGTTTGGAATTTCGACAATAAAAGCCTAAATATCGGCTAAAACATCGGAGCGTGCAAAAACACGTCTGATGGGTCTGGGTCCGAACGCCCGACCTTCTATCGTTGCTAGGATAGTCACAATCGACGTATCCAAGCAACGCTTTACAGCAGGGAACCCTGCCTCGCAAAATGCGCGCCTGCGCAAAATGCGCGCCTGTGCAAAATGCGCGCCCGCGCAAAATGCGCGCCTGCGCAAAATGAGGTCGAGCAGTCTCGCCCACTTCACATATATATATATATATATATAATATTCATTGCAGTGTGTCGATAGCCTCTCGGTGACACGGCCCCATTGACCGCCTTGTCCTAATCACGTGACACGAGACGGCGATGTGCGCTACGCTGACGTCATGACGTCACTGCCAATAAGGATCACCGTCTGCTTAGGCCGTTTAGCACTAAGCGATTCGCGATCCCCGATTAACGCAAGCCTAACCCTGGAGGCGAGCGTACAGGAGCCCCCAGGACTGTGAAGGCAATGCAGTCCTTTAATGTGGATGGTGTTTTGTATGGGAGACGGTGTGTGGTGATAGGGGTTGGGGGTGGTGGGGGGGGGGGGGCGGGATGTAGCTCAGACGGTAGCGTGTCCAGCTGTGTAGGTGTGGGTCATCCGATCGATCATGGTTAGTGGACACATTTGCAGTTTGGGCTATTTTCCGTTGCAACCAGTTGTAGGGTTGTGTGTTCGAGTATGTGGCTATGTAGGTAGGCTAAGGTGAAAAACAATACAGACGGAGAGAAAGTGAGAAAGTAAAGCAAAGTAAGAGTGTGAGAAGAGAGAGTCCAAGCCTCTCTGGTTTATTATTGATATGGTAAATGGGTTCATTGTAGAGTATTACTCCACCCTTTTCCCCCAATGGGAAGCAAGCATTCTTGGCTCTACCAATAGGGATCCAGCATTCCTGGACCCCATGGCTATCAGTGGTCTGCCCACCACCACCAAGCTGTGTGGGCCCCCCTGGCCACCACCAGCCTTGAACCTTGACCCTGAGTGTGTTGATCCTACCCAACAGAGGGGGAGGGGGGTAGGCCCTGAGTGCCCGTTACACACAGCCCAGCCAGCACCACTATATCTATTTATATTCCACTGAGGTACCACCATCACTTACATATATATACATACATGCGCTTGGTCACGTATACCTGTTTCGTAATAGAACATTTGCATTCCCCCTAATGTCGTAAATCAGAATATGTTACACAGTGGTCCACAACTGGTTCATCAAAGGCTGTGGTAGGTGCTGTCCTGTCTGTGGGAAAGTGCATATAAAAGACCCCTTGCTGCTTATCGGAAAGAGTAGCCTATGTGGCGGCAGCAGGTTTCCTCTAAGGAAATGTGTCAGAATGACCAAATGTTTGACGTCCAATAATCTAGAGGCGTCCTTAAATAAAACAAACTTCATTTTTTGCTGTGGTGGGGGTGAGTACTAAGAATACAGCGCGTGGTCACTGGTTTAAAATTGCACAATCCGATGGTTTTGAGTTTCTGACATTTTTTAAAATTTAGTTGTAAGCTACCTTACATTTCAAGTACTTGTCTCTCTCTCTCTATATATCTATAGATATGTATATTATGTATATATATATATATATATATATATATATATATATATATATATATGCTGGACAAGGTGGCTGAGTCGGTAGAGCGCAGTCTTCCCGTGCGAAAGGTCGGGAGTTCGAATTCCAGCTCAGTCAAACCAATGACTTATAAAATTGATACTTGCGCTACCTTACATTTCGGTGACCAGACGGGATGGCTGAATGAGTTGAGTGTCCGTCTCCCGTTTTGGTCAATCATGGGATTCGAACCCATGGGTTCGAACCCTGGTTGAGTCAAACCAATTACTTAATAATTTATACTTGTCGCTTCCTAGTCAGGTGCTCAGCATTATTAGGATGGGGCAAGGACTGGTGGGCTCAGTGTCAGGATAATGTGACTGAGTCGGATATCCAGTCATGGTGCTGGTGGCCCGGTCTCGCAGTGGGAGAGCACTATAAACTCACCATGACTGCACTGTCACAATCACTACCTGTCCTGATTTAACCCTAAGTGTTACCAGGACGTAACACTCCAACAACCAACCAACCAACGCCGGCGACCACTCTGTTGTGATCTTCATTTCATATGAATTTTTCCTCAAGAGGCTGTCATACATCACCGGATTGGAGGAAACGGAAAGAAACCAAATAAAGTCCGTTGATAGTCTGGTTTGTGTCCGTACAAGTTTTGAACATGTACAAAACTTGGAACAAATACCGCCGGATTGACGTCTACGGTTCTTGTCTGGTTTGAGTTTGTTTCGTCCGTTGGCTATCCATTCATGTCCATTTCATGTCCGTTTCATGCCTGTTTCATGTCCATTCATCCAGCGGCCTTTGACCCGATATCGCAAGATTTTGACACATTTTAATACATTTTGATACTTATCACTCCCGAACACCACCGGACTAGACAATTCTGTCCGTTGATCAATCCGGTGATGTGTGACAGCCGCTTAACCCACCTCCCTTTGCTCACATTTGAAATTATAGGTGCATCACCTTACTCTCATACATGTGACAATTAAGTAGTCAGCAAACAACTGTAACTTACCTAAATGTAACCTTCCAGAATAAACCATGTAATTTTACTTTGGACTGAATGCGGTGGCCGAATCGGTAGAGCGCAGTCTTCACCTGTCAAAGGTCTGGAGTTTGATTCCTGGTCAAGTCTAGCCAATCACTTAAGGCCCTGTCACACTACGACGCTTCTCCCGGTGACCCGTCAGCGTTGAAAACAAAATCTTGCGCGTCGAGAAACGTCCAACTTTTCGGGGGTTTGGGGAAAAAGATCAGCGTCAGCGCGGCACATTATTCGCGCGCGGCCAACGTGTGTCGACGCATTGGGGGAAGAAAAAAAAAGTTTGGCGCGACGTCTTCATATAACCTTAAATGTTGCTAGGGCATAAAACAAAAACGCCGCATTTTGCCGCAACGTGTGGACACGACCCGCCCGCGCGCATGCCGTCTGCCTAGCGTTCCCATAACGTTATTCCGGCGCGTCCAACGAAACTTGACGTCAGCCTAACATCCTTACCCATATATTTGCGCACGCTGCCGGTCGTTGTTTTTTTTTGACATGCTTAAAACCTTGGGCGACCAATAGCGCGCGCCGGTGTTCTGCGCCGACCATCAACGTCAAGGATAGTGTACCGACGTGTACCGAAGTGTACCGACGAGTGCTTAACACGCCACCAGCGTGTCTCGATATTTCACTAATTATCGCCCAAAATCAACACACGTTGATGGGTCGCCGGCGAGAAGCATCGTAGTGTGACAGGGCCTTTAGGAAATTCATGTGTCTTACTACCTAGTTTGGCACTTGGACAAGGTTTGGTTAGCTCAGTATCAGGTCAATGTGACTGAGTGGGAAATTGGGTAATGGTACTGGCAGCCTGGTCTCACAGTGTGGCAGCACTATAAAGCGACCATGACTGCGCACTGTCACACGTAACTACCCGTCCTGATAGGACCTTAGATGTTGCTAGGACGTAAACAACAAAACAACTAATTTTATATTGGTGTCAGTGTTGGTCTAATGTCATCAATTCGCAGATGTAAATGTGTGTGATCAGCACATGGATCCTGACAACTTTACACCCATTGTGTGTTGTGTATTAATGCGCGTGTGGAATGACCCTCATAGACCCGCAGCCATTTTGATTCTTTACGCGTATCATATATTAGTCCTCCTCAGTGCACTGCTCCCTACATGAGCGTGTTTGTATGGGTAATGTACATGTGGCACAATGTTCTAGGCTGGTGGGGGGGGGGGGGGGTAGTATTCCCAACTGTTAGCATTATCGTCATAGTGTCCCAACTGTTAGCATTATCGTCATAGTGTACCAACTCAACTCTACCCTTGGATAGATACCGCCCCCCTTCCTCTTCCCCCTCCTATTCCCCTTCCCATACTCCCCCCTCCCCTCCACTCCCTCCTCCACCCTCCTACTCCCTCTCTCCATCCCCCTCCTCCTCCCCCTTCCCCCTCATTTTCCTCCTCCTCCCCTCCTCCTCCCCTCCTCCCCCTCCCCCCTCCTCCAACCTCCTCATCCCCTCCTCCTCCCCTCCCTCCTCCCCGTCCTTGTCCCCTTTTCCTCCCCTCCTCCTCCTCACCCTCCTCTCACCCTCCTCCTCCCGTCTTCCTCCCTCGCTCCTCCCCTCCCCCTTTTCTCCTCCTCCCCACCCCTTCCTCCTCATTCTGCTCCTCCCTCCTCTCCCCCCCCCCCCCTCCCTCCCCTCCTCCTCCCCTCCTCCACCTCCCCATCTCTCCTCCTCCTCCACCTCCCCATCTCTCCTCCACCTCCCATCCTCCTCCACCTCCCCATCCTCCTCCTCCCCTCCTCCTCCTCCACCCCATCTCCACCCCACTCCTTCTCCCCTCCTCCACCTCCCCATCCTCCTCCTCCCCCTCTCCTCCTCCCCTCTTCCACCTCCCCCTCTCCTTCCTCCTCTCTCTCCCCCTCCCCATCCTCTCTCTCCAAGCTCCTTCTTCCACGCGGACGACCAATAAGCGCTACCCGAGTATCCGCTCTAAAAGGGTTCACTGGGCCTCACCCGGCCATCGGCAGAAATGAGCAGTTCACCCGAGCCGGGAACCAGCTCACCGGCCCGAGCTGCTCTGCTACCTGAATATGCACCGGACACTGACAACGCCATAGAGGCACAGCAGTTAGGCGCACACCCGGACATGGCAGCACCAGCACCAGTGCTTGCTATGGGATAGCCTCATGGTGGAGCGTGATTTAGGTGTCGGGGTTTTGTGAGTGAGTCAGCGCCTTCGTATCTTTAATGATAGGAGGTGGGAGGATCGCCTGCCTGGGTGGGTAACAGACGGCAGTGTGATTATCACACCCACCTATGTGTGATGGTGCCCCATTATCCTCTGCCCATTCACCTTTTGCCCCCCAGTGTCCCCTGAGTGACCTTGCGGTGACCCTACACCACAGTGACATTGCAGTTTCTCGGCAGTGATTCAGTGACATTTGTACTTTTCCTTTAATATTCTTATATCGGATGTCTGTTGTTAGAATTTCTTCACCACTAACTATATATATTCCTGACTTCTATGGCAGAGCTCCAAAGAAGAAGGCAAATGATATAAAGGAAATGACACATTTCATACAAAGACCATATTACAAATGAGATCTTTGCAATGAATGGAATAATTCCGGTCGATAGCCCAATCTCTAAATTCATAGCATGTGTGGTTATAGGCAATTTGAAGAAACTTTGGCGTTGCACCATCATTCCTCAGGCAGTCCTTAGCCATACATTTTCTGTAATTAAATTATTTTCTCCATGAATTGTCCATCGGTATCTCCAATAGAGATCTTGAAGAAATCAAATAAACAATAATAATATTAATTTCAATACCATGCATTTTTAAATGGAACTGCTTTTTGCAGCATCGGCAACAAAAGCCTTGAAGAAATCGAATCAATAAATCATAATGTTAATTCCATCCATGAATGAGGATCCTTTTTTTAGTTCTTTAAATCGTTTTAACAAATGGTGTCAATTACAGTTGTCCACACCAATAGGTATTATTTATTCGACTACCTATTTGGCCTCAGGGAATGAATAGCCAAGTAACTCTGCTCTCTGCCCCCCACCCCCCACCCCCCTAGACGACCAGTGGTCTACAACTGGTTCATCAAAGGCTGCGTGACCAGACGGGATGGCCAAATGAGTTAGAGCGTCCGGCATCCGTCTCCCGTGCTGGTAGATCCTGGGGTCGTGGGTTCGAACCCTGGTCGAGTCAAACCAATGACTTACAAATTGATACTTGTCACTTCCTAGCCAGGCACTCAGCATTATTAGGATAGGGCAAGGACTGGTGTGCTCAGTGTCAGGATAATGTGACTGAGTGGGATACCAGGTCATAGTGTCAGCAGCCTGATTTCCCAGTGGGACAGCACTATAAAGTTGCCATGAGTGCCCACTGTCACAAGTCGGTACCCGTCCTGATATGACATTAGATGTTGCTAGGACGTAAATCAACAACAAACAACAACAATCAAAGGATGTGATGTCCTGTCTGTGGGAAAGTGCATGTAAAAGAGCCCTTGCCGCTTCTCAGAAAGAGTAGCCTATTGGGGCGGTGGCGGGTTTCCTAAAAAAAAGATGTCAGAGTGACTATCTGATTGACGTCCAATAGGCGATGATAAAAATCAATGTGCTCTAGAGGCATTGTTAGATAAAACAAGTTTTCTTCCCACTAGACATGTGTTGCATACATCCACGAGAAATCTTAGCAATACAGGTTATTTATGATGCAGCTGCAATGGCCATGCTTAGGTTGCCTAATGATATCAGATGAAGTGAGAGTAGTGATGGTAGTGGTGGTTGTGGTTGTGGTGGTGGTGGTGGTGGTATTGGTGGTGGTATTGGTAGTGGTAGTAGTGGTGTCGGCAGTAGTGGTAGTGTTGGTGGTAGTAGTCGTGGTGGTGGTAGTAGTGGTGGTGGTACTGGTGGTGGTTTGTTTGTTTGTTGTTGTTTTACGTCCTAGCAACATCTAAGGTCATATCAGGACGGGACTGGTGGTGGTGGTAGTGGTGGTAGTGGTAGTAGTGGTGGTGGTGCTGCTGGGATTGGTGATGGTGGTGGTGGTATTGGTGGTGGTAGTGCTGCTGGGATTCGTGATTGTGGTGGTGGTGGTGCTATTGGTGGTGGTATTGATGGTGGTATTGGTGGTAGTGGTGGTGGTGGTAGTAGTGGGGATAGTGCTGCTGGGATTGGTGATTATGGTAGTGGTGGTAGTGGTGGTGGTAGTAGTGGTGGTGGTAGTAGTGGTGGTGGTGGTGGTAGTAGTGGTGGTAGTAGAGGTCATGGTAGTGGTAGTAGTGGTGGTGGTGCTGCTGGGATTGGTCATTTTGGTATTGGTGGTAGTAGTAATGGTGTTGGTGGTAGTGGTGGTGGTGGTATTGGTGGTAGTGGTATTGGTGGTAGTGGTAGTACTGGTGGTGGTAGTAGTGGTAGTAGGGGTGGTGGTGCTGCTGCTGGGATTGGTGATTGTGGTAGTGGTAGTAGTGGTGGTAATAGTGGTGGTGGTAGTGGTAGTAGTGGTGGTGGTGGTGCTGCTGGGATTGGTCATTGTGGTATTGGTGGTAGTGTTGGTGGTGGTGGTAATAGTGGTATTGGTGGTGGTAGTGGTGGTGGTTGTATTGGTGGTACTGGTAGTAGTGGTAGTGGAACTGCTGGGATTGGTGATGGTAGAATTGGTGGTAGTAGTGGTGGTAGTAGTGCTAGTGTTGGTGGTAGTGGCGGTGGTGGTATTGGTGGTTGTGATAATAGTAGTAGTGGTGCTGCTGGGATTGGTGATTTTGGTATCGGTGGTATTGGTGGTAGTGGTGGTAGTGGTGGTATTGTTTGGTGCTGGTGGTAGTAGTGGTAGTGTTGGTGGTAGTGGTGGTGATCGTGGCGGTGATAGTGTTGATGGTAGTCATGACACCCCCATCCCCCTAGCTCCTTCCGGGTACCGTACCTCCTTTTACATCCTTAACTCCTTATAATCTCCTACCAGCATACCCACACCCACTTCTCTTATATATATATATATATATATATATATATATATATATATATATATATATATACCTTTAAAAAATCAAATAGTTTATTTTCAGGGCAAACAATTCTAATAGTGTAAATGTGTCTTCCATTGTCCTCGGTATATAACTTCCATTGTTATCTATAATACTGAGTGAATGGATGAGTCAGTAAGTGAATGGGTGAGTGAATGAATGAGTAATTAAGTAAATGGGTGAGTGAATGGATGAATAATTAAGTAAATCGGTGAGTGAATGGATGAATAAATGAATGGGTCAGTGCATGGATGAGTGAGTAAGTGAATGAGTGAATGGATGAGTCAGGAAGTGAATGGGAAAGAGAATGGATGAGTGAGTAGGTAAATGGGTGAGTGACTAAGTGACTGGGTGACTGAGTGAATGGGTTAGTGACTGAGTGCATGGATCGGTGTGTAAGTGAATGGGTCAGGGAATGGATGAGTGAGTAGGTGAATGGGTGAGTGGTTGATTGAATGGATGAGTGTGTAAGTGAATGGGTGATTGAATGGATGAGTGAGTAGTTGAATGGGTGAGTGGCTGAGTAAAATAGGCTGGTCTAGAATTAAGTAGAAAAAAGCAGAAAACTCTTCCCAAGAAATCCCCAAAACACTAACATAGAACCTTAAGAAAACAACTAACATAGTAATAAGAATAGAACAAAAATACAATGCCAAGAGGGCCCAAAGAAAACTAACATAGGCTACTAAATGTACCAACAGACTATCTATCTGCTCCTGAAATGCAGACAATCAAATAACTTATCAGCAGCTACTGTTTGATAAGACAACACCAACACTACAGCTGGCCAGCATTGAAAACAAGCACGTGTACCAGGGCTTACATGATATGGGCAGTATAAATACAGCCTCAATAAAAATAAAAGAATTTAAAAAAAATACAATCAATGTGTTAGTTTTTATGAGCATGTTTATTCCGGATCTAGGGAAGTCTAGGTTAAAATTTTCTACATAGCAATTCACTGAGCACATCCCTCCCCTTAATTCTCCAAGCCCACATGTGGTATTTACTACCAGTGACCCCCCCCTCCACATACACACACTCCCTCTACTCACATTGGCGTACTATGTGCACTTTCCTATAGCATTACCTGAAAAACGTCACCAATTAAAGTTCATGCACACATCTCTCCCAGGTAAATTGTGTACATTGTTCATCAGATAAACCATAAGAGACATCACTGATGAACCACTTCGTTTATCAGATAAACCACAACAGACACCACTGATGAACCACTTCGTTTATCAGATAAACCACAACATACACCACTGATGAACCACTTCGTTCATCAGATAAACCACACCAGACACCATTGATGAACTACTTTGTTTATCAGATAAACCACAACAGACATCACTGATGAACCACTTTCTTTATCAGATAAACCACAAGAGACATCAGTGATGAACCACTTTCTTTACCAGATAAACCACAACAGACATCACTGATGAAGCACTTTGTTCATCAGATAAACCACATCAGACAGCACTGATGAACCACTTTTTTTTATCAGATAACCCACAGCAGACATCACTGATGAACCACTTCGTTTATCAGATAAACCACAACAGACACCACTGATGAACCACTTTGTTTATCAGATAAACCACAACAGACATCACTGATGAACCACTTTCTTTATCAGATAAACCACAACAGACACCACTGATGAACCACTTTTTTTTTATCAGATAAACCACAACAGACACCCGATGAAAATAAATTCCTCAAACAAAACACTTATGAACCACTTCGTTTATCAGATAAACCACAACAGACACCACTGAGGAACCACTTTGTTTATCAGATAAACCACAACAGACACCACTGATGAACCACTTTCTTTATCAGATAAACCACAACAGACATCACTGATGAACCACTTCATTTATCAGATAAACCACAACAGACATCACTGATGAACCACTTCATTTATCAGATAAACCACAACATACATCACTGATGAACCACTTTGTTTATCAGATAAACCACAACATACATCAGTGATGAACCACTTCGTTTATCAGATAAACCACAACAGACACCACTGATGAACCACTTCGTTTATCAGATAAAAGAGAACATACATCACTGATGAATGACTTTGTTTTATCAGATAAACCACAACATACACACACTACTGACAAACACCTTTTTTTTATCAGATAAACCACAACAGACACCACTGATGAACCACTTTCTTTATCAGATATACCACAACAGACATCACTGCTGAACCACTTTCTTTATCAGATAAACCACAACAGACACTACTGCTGAACCACTTTCTTTATCAGATAAACCACAACAGTTATCACTGCTGAACCACTTTCTTTATCAGATAAACCACAACAGATATCACTGATGAACCACTTCATCTGACACTGATTTGGGCATCGTGTAATAACTAATTACACCCACATCCCCAAGTCTGCCCCACTTGATATTCATGTTATACATTATGGTGAATCCAATTTTGCACACGTCACAGAACCTGGCGCAGTACTCTGCCCTCCAACCCGTGATTCACACCTCACTCAGGGTTCGATTGTGAGAACCGAGAGAGCGTCAGTTGCCGGTGTGTTAGGTTGTAGATATGGGTTGAATTGAGGTCAAGCAATGGGATGCAATGAGGTCAAACAATGGGCTGCAATGAGGTCAAACAATGGGCTGCAACAGGGAAAGCAATGGGCTGCAATGAGGTCAAACAATGGGCTGCAATGAGCTCCAGCAATGGGCTGCAATGAGGTCAAACAATGGGCTGCAATGAGGGCAAGCAATGGGGTGCAATGAAGTCAAACAATGGGTCTTCTATGGAACATGCAGTAGTGAGTTGCTGCACACAGCATTAGTCTTTGCCATTGCCACCAGAGGGCGCATTGGTGGTGGAAATCCTCTATATATCGTTTTAATCCCACAGAACATGTTGCACAATGATCTGTTGCCCAAAGCATTAGTTCTTCCCACTGCCACCAGAGGGCGGGTTGATGGTGGAAATCCTCTATAAGCTGTTTTTCTCCACAGTGCATGATGCATCCATCAATGTTAATTCTTCTCACTGTCATCAGAGGGCGGGTTGGTGGTGGAAAACCTATATGCATCGTTTTATTCCCACAGAACATGTTGCACAATGAGCTGTTACCCATAGCATTAGTTCTTCCCACTGCCACCAGAGGGCGGGTTGATGGTGGAAATCCACAGAGCATGCAGTAAACTTAGCGGTGACTTTCAACATTAATTCCTGTCACTGTCATCAGAGAGCAGGTTGGTGGTGGGACTCTTCTACACATCGTTCTATTCCCACAGAACATGTTCCACAACGAGCTGTTACCCATATCATTAGTTCTTCCCACTGCCACCTGAGGGCGGGTTGATGTTGGAAATTTCCCCATTAGCCGTATCACAACAGGAACTAACTTCTGACGGTGTTACAGGGCTGCCCCACTGGAATGCAGTGTTAATAATATTTGATTGAGTCAAATTACTCTGGTATTGAACCATCCATTCTTTGCTCTATATTAGCACTTCCGAGCGACAGTCAAGAAAGAGATAAGTAACAATTTGCAAGTCATTGCTTTGACTCGGCCGGAGATAGAACCTGGCCGGGGATGGATCGCACCACGTCAAATGGAGGAAAGAGGACGCTACTATAGTTAGTAGAAGGGACTCATTTGGGTATATATGTTGGTACCACAGCTCCGCCAACTCTTCACCTGGTCCCTATTGTCCTGCCTCAGGGGGCACCTCAGTCTTCCAATGGTTGACCCACATGTAGCCGCTTTTCTAAGACGGCCAAATCGAATCCGGTTCCATCGAACCACCCCTACCCTCCACACCACACCCATACCCCACGTCGCCACACCGCCACACCACCACACCACCACAACTACACCCTCACTCCACACCCCCAGAGCTTCTCTGCACTCACACAGCAAATGCCCATGTCCTGCTAGTCATTAACCCTCACGCAGATTAGCGGGCCCTTTCAGTACTTCCTGTTCCATGTTTCACTAACAAACAACAATTCATAGACTTTACTTTTTTAAATTTATTTATTTAAAAAAAATTAAATTGAGGCTGTATTTATAATGTCCATAGCATATAAGCCTGGGTATTCAGGCTTGTTTCCAATGCTGGCCAGATGTAGTGTTGGTGTTAGATTATCACACATTAGCTGCTGATGCGGTATTTGATAGCCTGCATTTCAGTAGCAGATATTTTGGTACGGTTAGTAGCCTATGTTAGTTTTTTTGGATTTTCTTGGCATCATTTTTTTCTTCTATTTCTCTCTATACACAAATCTGACCACCAGACAATGCTCACGTAAACATGTTTAGTATCAACCCAACTTGCTTTCCTTTTTGTTACAAATAGCGATTGTAATCTACGTATCTAAGAGTTGGTTTGGTTGGTTGGTTGTTGGAGTATGACATCCTGGCAACATCTTAGGTCATATCAGGATGGGTACCGTCTGGTGACAGTGCACACTCATGGCGATGTTATAGTACTGCCCCACTGGGAAATCAGGCCGCTGGCACCATGACCCAATATCGCACTCAGTCAGATTATCCTGACACTGAGCTAACCAGTGAGATATTTAAAGAGTGATAAGTATGGGTTGTGGTTAACTGTGTCTTCTATGTAAATTAATGCATGTGCAATATTTAAAAAGCTGATATTTTAGAAGATGGATCCATTGTAGTGGGATATCGATTACGGTACTGATGAATGGGGAGGGGGGGATACTCCCAATGGCGCAGCACTATAAAGTCTCCGTCAGAGTGCCCTGGTGAAAGTCGCTATGCGGTCTAATATGACCGTAGATGTTCCTAGGATGGTAGACCCCCATAAACCAAAGCGGTCCAGTTATGGGAAACAGCATGTCGGTTTCCCTATCCCATAATTTGTTATGCATTGCTGGTATACGGCGCCACATTAGTATGTGTATGTGTATGTATTACGGACACGCGCATGCGCCGCTCCGCTCTAAATCCACCCATATCGTGTACACCATAATTGATGACGTCATGACCCTCGCCGGTCCGTGAGCACGCGTCTGATTTATGCATGTCGTTATAGCTGGGTAGACGAGTCTCGCGTTAGTCACGATTAGTCGCTAATTACCTAAATATGACAAGCGTCGTACTTACTTGGGCAAATTATGGGTTATTTGTTGTAAGCACGCTGCCTGTTACGACTGAATAACAAAAGCACTGCATGTACATGACCAATATGACATTAGATACACGGGTTGTGAACCAGACGGGATGGCCGAATGAGTTAGAGCCTCCGTCTCCCTTGTTAGTAGACCATGGGATCGTGGGTTCGAACCCTGGTCGAGTCAAACCAATGACTTAAAAATTGATACTTATCGCTTCCTAGCCAGGCGCGTGGCATTATTAAGATAGGGCGAGGACTGGGTGGCTCAGTGTCAGGATAATGTGACTGAGTGGAATATCATGTTATGGTGCTGGCGGCCTGGTCTCCCAGTGGGGCAGCACTATAAAGTCACCATGAGTGCACACTGCCACAAGTCGGTACCCGTTCTGATATGACCTTAGATGGTGCTAGGACATAAAACAACAACAAAGAAACACACCGGTTGTTGTCTGATCACCGACGTTAAAGCTGTATGGTCTGATATCAGACGCGGTGGCCGAATCGCTGAGGCCGTCTATCCATAGACTGTTCCCTTGTGGCGCTTGTGACCTTGTGACGTGCCACACAGACAATGAACATGTTCATTCTCTATGTTCCTGGTCACAAGGCACATGGAACAAGGGAACACGCCACAAGGGAATAGTCTGTGGATAGATGGCCTAAGCGAAACACAGGTTCATTGTATGCATGGCATGTCACAAGTTCACAAACGAGCATGGAACAAGGGAACATGCCATAAGAGAACAGTCTATGGATAGTCTGAACAGTCTATGGCTTCCCATGCGGCAGGTCGGGAGTTTGAATCCCAGCCGAATCAAAGCAACCTAATATGTTTATCTCAGAAAATGAGAGAACCCCAAAACCATCGGACTATGCAGCTTTAATGCCGAGCGTCAGGTTAGGTGGCGACAAGTATCAATTTTATAAGTTATCATATATCTGAAGTGGATGTGGCTGCATCGGAGCTAGTGGTTGGCGAGCTTCACCTTTGCAAATCCAGGATTTATAAACCTTCACGCTCGCAACTATACTAGCTCATCTGGAGAGGATTAATGTCACCTCCAGCCACTAGGTGGCACTCTATAATGTAAATAGTGGCTTGCCTATGTTGAGGATGTAGTCAAGCCTTAGTTGGCTTCCACCCAGTGGCGTGCAGAGGTTTTGTGATGCCCGGGGCCAACTCCTTGATTGTACGCCCCTAAAACCTAAAACTCAAGTGTAGCGTCTAGGATTGAGAAATGTGAGCAATGAAGACATTTTAAATATGCCCCGATATGGATGCCTGGGGCCGTCGCAAGCTCTGCCCCATCTGTGCATGCTTCTGCTCCCATCGTAGGTTGTTCGTAGTCTTACTCCGTAGGGGTTGTTGTTGAAGATTTATACTGCTGGTCATGGATAAGTCTGAATAGACTTGTTTTCTCCATTAGACAGTTTGTCGATAGAAAGCCCACGCCTACACTTTTACCGACCCAAGGGATTTTTAACCTCCTACACCACATAGACATGGTATGAGAGCAACTGGCCTTTGATGATGCTGTAAGTTGTACACAGTGGTGGAAATCCAAATTGGCAGAGGTGGGGGCACAGGGAATCGAACCACCAACCTTCAGATTAGGAGTCCGAGCTAGAAGAAAGTCAGACACTCCGTCACAGAGAACTCCACTGGGTAGGACCTTATTGGTTGTACTTGATTGTGCCGCCACCTTGGTTACATAATTAAACTCTCTGTCGAGAGAGATTAGATTGGCTCTAAGGAGCACACTTCATCCATTCTAGTGAGTATGGTTGGAATAAACCTTATTTAAAAGACACCCAGGACTTAAACTTACATCAGTGTCAGGATTAATCACTGAGGGGGATATCGGGTCATGGTGCCGGCGGCCTGAATTCCCAGTGGGACAACACTATAAAGTTGCCATAAGTGCACACTGTCACATGTCGGTACCTGCCCGGGTCATGACCTTAGATATTGCCAGGACATAAAACTCCAACTCCAACTCCAACTCCATACATAATATATATTATGTACATAAGTGCATATGTGTATATAGGTGTATGTATAGTATATATTGGTATATATAGGTATATATAAGTATTCATTGATTTGTATAGCTATATATAAGTATATATATATATATGTATGTAAGCAGAAGGCAGGCAGCAAGAGACAGGCATGGGCGATATCAGTTTATAATAGTCAAATGTAACAATATCAAGGATAACAATGGTAAAGTGATATGCAAGTAGCAGTAGATATCAAGTTGACAATAGGCAATATCAACAATTAGTACTCTGTAGCATAATCAGTACAATTAGGATATCTGGCTGGGCAACTGTCCTACCAGTTAAAATTTTAAAAACAAACTAAACTGGTCAGAGGAGTGTCACTCTGCAGTGTCGATGGCCGAGTGTAGAGTCCAGTGCGTGTTGGCCTAGTGTCCAGTGCCAGTGCGACTCTAACGCTGCATTCGCGCCCTAGCGTCGAACCCGGGAACCCTAATGGTAGCAACAAGGCGAGATTAGAGTTGCCGGAGCCCCTTCGCTCTACAGCCGTATACAGCTCACTGTATACAAGTAATATTGGTGTATATATGCATATATAGGTAGATATAGGTATATATAAGTATATATATATACATTATAATATGTCCGATCAAAATTGACGCACACTACCTGGGACATGTCCCTGTGGACCACGTGCTTGGACTGCAGCCTCGGGACATGACCCTGGCACCGTTCACACTGCTGATGTATATGTAAGTCACTATAAGCCTTACGACATATTACATGCATAAACCTGTCACTGGGCACTGTGCCCGCCTCACCAAATGCCCCATAATCATTCTGTGCTGAATTTCTCTCCTTTAATAAAGGTATTTTATTCACCAGATTAAAGCTGGAGATTTCAATTAAAGTATTACATTTTCTAAACCAAGACACTTACCTTAGATTTAATCGTAAATATTCAATTGTTATACTGGTGCATTATATTAATATGTGTTACTGTATATAAGGAACACTATGTGCATTTAACCTACCCTGTTGCTGCTGAAGCCTATGGTAGCCAACGTTTTGATGTGCATGCTCAAAATCATTGCTCACAGACACAGCTGACTCAGAGGCATGAGTGGGTTAATCAAGGCTTTTATTCGGGCGCTGCCAACCCAGCGGCATGTACCTTGACTGTGTATCATCGGGCAAGAAGCAAATGAGCGAAGGCCCCGATATATTGGGGAAATGAAATGTGATGAGGGCATATGAGTCATGTGAACGATTTAACAAACGAGTAATCAATTACCTTAAAGGAGAATAGCAATAGTTAATGATAAACATATGAGATAACAGTACAGGGTAAATTATCAGAAATGTGACATTTAAGTAGCTGTGATCTGTCAACTGCGCGGGTGTCAGTTGCTCATTAGATGGTATTCTTTATTTTTTACTTTAAATGCTTGATTGGTTTTTGGTTTTGTTAATTGTTGTGGGCGCAATCAACTGCTTTGGTGGCTCCATGAGATGCCAGGATAGTGCTGGGCCATGATGGCTGGCAGGAGTTTTTATAGGCCTCCCCACCCCCCGCCGGCGGGGGGTGGCGCGTGAGCGACCGTGTCGCGCATCACTCCCCACCCCCCACCCCTATCACAGTAGTGGCAGGGGTGGGGGAGGGCTTCGTCCTTGAGCCTGCCATGTCCAGCAATGACACCGAATGAGCGACCTCGCTCATTCAAGACAATGTGTCATGGTTTTACTTCAATTATACCTGTCCTGATATGACCTTAGATGTTGCTAGGACGTAAAACAACAACAAACAAACAAACTTCAAATATGTCCAAAGTTAGCCATTTTGTTGTTGTTGTAAATATAGATTATTCATTGAATAATGTCTTTTGTCAGCGCCGTGGCACTGGTCTTCCAGCCATGTGACAATACAGTTATTTACAATATATGTATATGTAGTCTGATATTGTCATCAGAACCTAGCTCAAGTCAGCTGAAATAACAATATTATTAATCATTCCTAGACTTACATATGGTATAGTTTGACAATTCACCTAATTCACCATTTATGTGTATGTATAAATCCCCCCAAGAGCCGATGTCTACTTTTTGTGCTGGGAGGGCCGTTAAACAAACATAGTGTATGTATAAATGTTTACCTTTGTGCAAATATTATATAAGCGGGTCAGATGAATGGGTATAGACCTATTTCATATGACGTCAGCATAGGTATCTAGGTCAGTGCATGCACCTTTTGGCTGCAGCACGACACACTGTCGCACTGCAAACTCAATGGCTATGAGCAATCTTCATAGAGAACAAGTGAAATATCTCTAAAACCACACCACCTAGACACAACCCGCTTGGAACACATATAGACAACATATTCAACGAATAGATTATATTAAATTTATATGGTTAGGGTTCTGCATTTCTATTAATTTTGAATAAAATAGATGGTTTGCACAGCGCGTACCAGTAAACTCAATGCATTGTCAATGGCCGTGAGCAATCTTCATACAGAAAAAGTGAAATATCTCTTAAACCACACCACCTGGACAAAAACCGCTTGGAATACATATAGAAGACATATTCAACGAACAGATTATATTAAATTTATATGGTTAGGGTTCTGCATTGCTATTAATTTTGAATAAATAAACGTTTTGCACTGCACGTTCCGGCAAACTCAATGGCAGTGTGCTTTCGTTCTGCAGCCAAGCTGTGCGCGCAAACACAATGTTTATGAACATTGAAAGGGTCTATTGGTTTTGCTGATTCTGGAAGGTTCTATATTGTGTGCAGATGGAGCATCTTGGAGCACTATTGCTTATGGGGACGGGTAAGCAAAGGCAGCTGGTCAGCAGATGCTTCGTGTCCCAGTACCGGTTGGTGACTTCACCCTGAGTTACTTCAAAGTAAATTAAGATAGATTATAATGAATAAACAGTAAAGTATCCCAATTAGTAGAATTGAATAGGGTTTAAATCTAATACCTGGGTGGACAATTAATTTGAAGTATGTGATGTAAATAATGGGTTCTTTCCTTGCATTAAAATTACAACGCGTTTTGTGAATTTCTTCAAGAGGTAGCAATTATGTATGTTTCTATAGATCTATGTATTTATATAGCCTCTAGGACAGTTACCTGTGTTGCACATGCAAAGGAAATGGTGACGCTGTGTGCAATATTATTTAATATTCTTTTTTTTTTGCCATTCATGTACAAAAATAAATATGGTTAAATTTCCATTATAATAAAATAAAAAAACATAAAAGAACAGCCAACGTGCACGGAATATATTATTAAAAGACTGCCGCCACAATGCTGAACAAAACCCACAATTTAAAGTTGATTGGTCTGAGGCTTTTGAGTTTCTACGACATTAAGTTGATATAGGTATTAGTATCTGGTATTTAGTTCAAAGTTACCCCACCCCACCCACGTCACTGAACATGGAAAATGTTCACACTGATAGCCCACAAGTATTATGCAGTGGTGTTATCTGTGGTAGAGTGGTTCAAGTTTCTGACTTTTTTCTAGGTCAGACTCCTAATCCGAAGGTCAGTGGTTCAATTCCCCATGGCCCCCACCTCTACCAATTTGGATTTCTACCACTGTGTATAACTTAGTGTCATAAAAGGCCAGTTGCTCTCATACCATGTCTATGTGGTGTGGGAGATTAAAAATCCCTTGGGTCGGTAAAAGTGTAGGCTCGGGCTTTCTATCGACAAACTGTCTAATGGTGAAAACAAGTCTATTCAGACTTATCCATGGTAGGCAGTATAAATCTTCAAGAAAAAAAAATGCCGTCACTTCGCCCTTCTCCTTTTCACTTCAGCAGACCTTTGTTTGAATCTTGGATTAGCTTATGCATGTAAATGACAAAAATATTATAGCCAGAAGACTAGTGCCTCAGGAATGAAAAAGAAAACCTACAAAATGATTCAGTGAATATCATTTAACAAAATATGTATATGTGTATATAACTATTCTGATAAGTGATATTTTAGTCATACACATAAACACACATTTTATTCATACAGATATATACAGTAAAACCTCTCTAACCGACCACCTTCTGAGATCGATCGCCCACTCCCCTATATGGATCGCTTTATTTGGGTCCCCAAAATTCCATTGTAACCATATTATAACTCCCTAATCCGACCACCTCCCTAAATGGACCACTTAAAGTCATACCCAAGGTCGGCCGATTTAGAGAGGTTTTACTGTATATATATATATATATATATATACAGTATATGTACAGTATATCTACAGTATATATATAAGCTACCAATGTAGTACCACACCCTTCCTTTCCCTCTCAGTCAATAACTTACTTCTCTAACCCACCTACCATAGTATTAGCATTTTGCAATAGCCAAGTATTTATACCACCTCAATTCACCCTCGATAGCCCCCTTCCTCCTCCGCCTCCCCCATCCCGCCCCCCCCTCCCCCCTCCCCCTGTCCCTGCCCCTCCCCCTCCTTCCCAAGCTGCCCCTTCTCACCCCTCCCCATAACTCCCCTAGCCCCCACCCACCACCTTCCCCTGGGGGCCTTATTTGATATTCATCACATTACGCTAAGCGGCCATTTGTTTTACATGCTATGTAAATCGTGGCCTGTGCAGGGGCATTACATTTCACCAGCAAATCACAACTCAAACACACCGATCCAGGTGGAACCCGATGCAAGGTATTTCCTGCTGTATCGCACAGCGATGCTTTCCATGTAGTAGACCGGACGCGGTAGACGGATCGGTAGCGCGGAGGATTCCCGTGTGAAAGGTCGGGAGTTCAATTCCCGGTCGAGTCAAACCAATGACTTACACAATTGATACTTGTCACTTCCTCCAAGCCAGGCGGTCGGCATTATTAGGATAGTGCAAGGACTGGTTGGCTCGGTGCCAGCATAATGTGACTGAGTGGGATATCAGGTCATGGTGCTGGCAGCCAAGTGTCCCAGTGGGGCAGCACTATAACGCCACTATGAGTGTGCACTGTCGCAAGTCGGTACCCGTCCTAATATGACCTTAGATGTTGTCAGTATGTAAAGCTCCAACAACTAACCAACCAACCAATTCTTGGGGGTTTGCGTCATAGCAACACACACGGTCATATCAGGACAGGATTATTATAAGACAATTATAAATTCACACAAAATCAACAAAACCCATCATGGATTTGGTAACAGCTCTACATGTAATTTAGGAAATTGTTGGGGTTCCGGTGATTTGTTGATGAAGCGGTTGTTGACATCGGGGGACTGTTAGTGAAGCAGACCCAGCTATGATGTGTCCTCGTGGTGTAAAATCTGTTGGGATGTGAGTTAGTACTGTAGGAGGCAGGAAGGTCAGAGACCCAGAACGAGGCATTTCAGGTTTATGAATTACAATAAAACCTCTCTAAATCTACAGAACTTGGAACCGTTTTAAGTGGTCGATTTAGGGAGGTGGTCGGTTTAGAGAGTTAGAATAATGGTACAATGGTATTGTATGGGGGATCGTTTGGGACCCAAATAAAGCGATCGATATAGGGGAGTGGACGATCTGTGGAGGTGGTCGGTTAAGGAGGTTTTACTGTATCTGTGTATAAGCACACGGCACCTACCTGATGGTGTTGACAAATAAAGCATTTCCGAGATGCCTTTTTGTAAAAATGCACATACCTCTAGCCAGTTATGTGGCAGGTTCTGACCTAGATAAAGGATTCACCCTGTACTCGCAGTACACGGATGAATACCACCCCTATATAAAAGCGGGGAAATGAAATGAGAGCCTAAATCCACAATCTAAAAAGCAATATTTATTCTTTATATATTTCCCCGCTACCTTTGAGCTGAAAAATATAATAAAACATATAGTTTAATAGAATTTAAAGGTGAAATTGACGGTGTTCTATGCCTGCCATCTTATCTTTTTGCATTCTCTCCCATTTCACCAACTCTGTGCCGATATAAGTACCCATTTGATACTGGAGGCAGGCATTCTACTTCCTGTTTCATACTAAAGCTATTTTCGCCCCTATTTAGACTACGTTGGCGTTCACTCGAGTTCGGCGAGTACAGGGTGAATCTGTTATCTAGTTCTGACCATATTCAATGGGGGAAAATAAGATCCCTATTAGGATATGTATAAATGATTATGATCAATTACGTTTTCTTTCTATCCGAATATTCTTTTATGGAAAGAAAGGAAGAAAAATGACTGTCACTTACATACTTTGAAAACTGCCATGCTGCCAGTGCTAAGCAAACTGTTTAACAAATTAAGTTCTGCTCTTGATCTAATTCCAAGCTCCTTTTTACTGAATAAACATCCATAGAACTGTGGTATATGTGAGATGTGTGGTATATATATATATATATATATCATATATATCTCTATATTGAGAGAGTGATTATACTTCCATAATGCAGTGATTCCGAATGTCTGCCATGTTTTTTTTAAATAGATCCATAAATTAAACTGATTATTATAACCTATTTAATTTAGTTTTAAATAACTTGTATGTTATTTGAAAGGATTCAGTTTTGATATATTTTGTGTGTGAAAACATGTCAAATTAACTTCGGTGTGCATGAACGAAATTCTGGCCACAGTTGGTTTCGTTTAACCATAGCAGGGTCATACAAGGGCACCAAACTCCATTACATGCTTAATTAGTGCACCCGTATTTGCAATTTGGAGATGTGGAATAAATATAGAGCTAAGTGTTTGGGTCTAATAACAAAAAGCCAATCGTGTTCATCGGGCTATGCAGCTTTAAGCATTTAAACCTAGGAGAAAATTCCACAACATTCACAACAAAGACATCGATGTCGTCTGCTCGGAAGTGACTAGAGTGTTGTTGGCGTGCTCGTTGTGTCCACATTTGCCGCCGCAGACGTTAATTAACCGAAACCCAATCAATGCGCAGGCGTCAGTCACGGTGACCGGAAATCAGCTTACCGCCCCGGCCCACCAGGGGGTGCACCGGTGATTAGAGAGAACACATTTTGGCGGCCCGTGTGTGTGTGTGTGTTTGAGGGAGAGAAACAAAAACAATTTCAACATAACCAGACGACATTTTCAGTGTAAACGATTCACGGGCATGCGCGTTGACCGGTGATGTGCTGTGCTTTTCACTGGCTTTCATTAGTAAGATATTAGACGTAAGCAGACGATATTTCCTCATTTCGCGCCAAATCGCCGCCTTTCTGTTGTCTGCGCTGAGGATGGGCGGAGTGTGTGTGTATGTGTGTGTGAGTGAGTGTGCTTGTGGGTGGGCAGGGGAGGGGAGAGGTGACCATGGGAGAATGTGTTGGAGGGAGGAGTGACGCGTGGACGAGGGCTAGGGAGGGGGCGAGGGAGGGGCGGGAGTGTTGGGGAAGGAAGAGGATGGAGGGGTGGGGGAGGGAGACGGGATAGGGGTCTGGGGAGGGAGGGGGACGAGGGGCGGGAGTGTTTGGGGGAGGGATGCGTGGAGGGAGGGGGACGAGGGGTGGTAGTGTTGGGGTAGGGCACGTGGGGTGGGGGGGGGGGCGCCGGCAGGGCGGTGGGGTGAGGTTGGTAGTGTTACGGGGGGAAGGGGGAAGAGGGGGCGGGGAGGGGGAGAGAGGCGGAGTGTTGGGGGAGGGAGGGGGGACGAGGGGCGCGTTGAGGGAGGGGTGACCTGGTGGGAGTGTTTGGGGGGGAGGTATGGAGAGAGGGGGCGCGGGCAGGAGTAGAAGGAGGACTGGGGGGGCGAGGTGGTAGTGTTACGGGGTGAGGGGGAAGAGGGGCGGGGGAAGGGGGAAGAGAGGCGGGAGTGTTGGGGGGGAGGGAGGGGTGGTGCGGGGTGGGAGTGTTGGTGCGAGGTAGGAGTGTTACGGGGAGGGAGGGGTGGGGAAGGGGTGACGCGAGGCGGGAGTGTTAGGGGAGGGTGGGTTGGGTGGGGGAGGGAGGGGGGGGGGGCGTTGGGTGGGTGGGCGTTGTCGGCTGACCTCCCCGGGGAGAGGGTCAGTGTATTGTATTTCAATTAACGTCGCAATCAGCTAGGCAGCTGGTTCCTGACAACCAATTCACCTCGTCTGCCCCCTGTCGGCCCGCCTGCCTTGCGGTGCTCTATCCATCGTAATCATCATACAGAGCTAGGTTGTGCATTGCCAGCCCTAGTCCTATATCTCACCCACTGTGAACTATCCGGTTTTATAGCACCACGCACCCATTGTGCAGCGTCTGTTTTTATAATGATACTCGCCCCATTGTGAGACGTCCAATGTGCACTGTCCACTTTTATAGCGCCGCATGCCCACTGTGCATTAAATGATTTTATACCACCACACACTTACTGTATTCGCTCTGTTTTTATTCCACATTCTAATGTACACTATGTGCGTTTATAGCACCACACACCTACTGTGCACTATCTGATTTTATAGCACCACACACCTACTGTGCACTATCTGATTTTATAGCACCACACACCTACTGTGCACTATCTGATTGTATAGCACCACACACCTACTGTGCACTATCTGATTTTATAGCACCACACACCTACTGTGCACTGTCTGTTTTATAGCACCACACACCTACTGTGCGCTGCCTGTTTTATAGCGCCACGCACCTACTATGCACTGTCTGTTTTGTAACACCATATGCCCACTGTGCACTATTTGTTGTTATGCCACCACATGCCCACTGTGCACTATTTGCTTTTATAGCACCACATTCCCACTGTGCACTATCTGCTTTTATAGCACCACATGCCTACTGTGCACTATTTGCTTTTATAGCACCACATTCCCACTGTGCACTATTTGCTTTTATAGCACCACATGCCCACTGTGCACTATTTGCTTTTATAGCACCACATGCCTACTGTGCACTATTTGCCTTTATAGCACCACATGCCCACTGTGCACTATTATAGCACCACATTCCCACTGTGCACTATCTGCTGTTATAGCACAATGTGCTTAGTGTGAAACTATCTGCTTTGCTAGTATCACAATGCCCCCAATAATACGACCTGACCCACTTACTGCCGGGATGGCCGAATGAGTTAGAGCGTCCGTCTCCCGTGCTGGTAGATCGTGGGGTCGTGGGTTCGAGTCCCGGTCGAGTCAAACCAACGATTTAAAAATTGATACTTGTTGTTTCCTAGCCAGGCGCTCGGCATTATTAAGATAGGGCAAGGACTGGTGTGCTCAGTGTCAGGATAATGTGACTGAGTGGGATACCAGGTCATGGTGCCGGCGGCCTGGTTTCCCAGTGGGACAGCACTATAAAGTTGCCATGAGTGCGCACTGTCACAAGTCGGTACCCGTCCTGATATGACCTTAGATGTTGCTAGGACGTAAAACAACAACAAACAAACAAAGACCCACTTACTGCACATTGTCCACTCTGATGATGGCCCTGCCTCAGAACACTTTACTCAGTGTAGTGATACACCTGCTTCACTCCACATTAACCAGTGTAGTTATACACATGTTTCACTTCACTTTAACCAGTGTAGTAATGCACCTGTCATACTCTACCTTAGCCAGTGTAGTAATGCACCTGTCATACTCTACCTTAGCCAGTGTAGAAATTCACCTGTCATACTCTAGAGTCTTGTATCGCACCTGTACCACTCCACCTTATCCAGTGTAGAAGTGCACTGTTCTACGTTACCTCTACCAGGATGAAATATTCTAAACAATTATGGATTAAGGAATTTAACTTTTTTTTTTGTTTTATTTTTTTTTTTTTTTTTTGGGTTTCTTTCTTTTGTTTGAATTATTATTTTTTATTTTTTTTTTTTTGTTGCTGTTTTGGTTTTTTCTTTTTTTTTATTGTTTTTTTTTTGTTTTTTGTGGTTTTGTTTGTTGTTTGTTTTTGTTTTTTGTTTGTTTATTTTTTTGGGTTCCCCCTTATATCCACCCCTAAAAGACTCACCTGCCCTTCCCCCTCCCCGCCCACATCAAACCCACCCCCCATCAACCCACACGAATCAGCAACCCAGCACCTTCATCCCCCCGTCCGCCTCGACGACGACGTACCCTCACGACACACCTCAGACCCATCCGCCCACCCAACCCCAACCGCAGAGCGA